>JARHVA010001446.1:755000-942500 GCA_037957365.1 Torreya grandis | reverse complement strand
ATAAATAAATATGTTCTAATATGATGTCACATAAATATGAAAATTATATCAAAATATGAATGAAAATATTTATCAAACATTACTTTGGCCAAAGATCTAAATAATAAATGGTATCTAGCATCAATCAAATTCATACACACTACTCAATCAGATTGCCCCTCATCTTGCATTGATGGTGCTAATTAAGCTAGTGGAATCCATCCACTACCTAATTAGAGTCATGAATGTGAGATCTGATAAAATAAAAAATAATATTAAAACCAAATAGTTTCATTCATAATATTTCACTTTAGTTAATAAAAAATATGCTAAGTACAAAAATATCACATACATTCATTTTGTTCATCAAATGTAGTGAAATGAATCCATGCATCTAGTTTATTAAATATAATAAATAGAATCCAAAAACACTCCTCAATATAACATGCCATCTGGGTATTAATTATCTAGACTGTTAGTTACATAAACTACTAAACAACTTATAATATTATTTCTCCATGAAACAACATTATAACACAAGCTTATTAAATTATTCATATTCTATATATAACAAAAGCTAGTCCAAAACATACTATTATGTTATGTACTTAAACTCATAAATACATTAATTTAATGCTTTATATTTTAAAATTGAAATATAAACAATCATTAATAACACATTGTTATGATAATAACACTTATATACATAACACAAATGTGTGCACTTTTACACACACACACACAAATGATTTTCTTTAAATTATTTGGTTATTTTTTGAGAAATAAACAAGGAAGAAATACACCATACATACATACATACATACATACATACATACATACATACATACATACATATATATATAGACACACACACACACACACACACACACATATATGTATATATATGTATGTGTATATATATATATATGTATGTGTGTGTGTGTGTGTGTATATATATATATATATATATATATATGTATGTATGTATGTATGTATGTATGTAATATATATACATACACACACACACACATATATGTATATATATATATATATATGTATACATATATATATATATATATATATATATATATATATATATATATATATGTATATATATATGTATATGTATATATATATATATGTATATATATATGTATATGTATATATATATATGTATATATATATGTATATATATATATATATATATGTACACTTCATTTTTTATATAGTATACTCCTAAGATGCCATCTACTATCTTTGATCTTACAATATACTGTGCACACCAAGTATATAGTCATCTAACAAATAAATGACCCATAACCCTTATTTTTAACTGAATAATTCCCAATTTATTTTATAATAAAATACATAGAATATGATCAAACACACCTATTTATTTATCCATTAAATATATCAAAATAAATATACCAAATCAATTGATTTATGTTTACCATTTAGGTTTAATTCATATGAGCAATTATAAACACTTGGTCTCCTATACCCAACTCAGGTATTATTTAATAAAATAACAACACATAGCCAATATCCAACTTGGTTTTTAATAAAATAACAATACATAGCTAGCTAAAATGTACTTAGGTTTATAATAAAAACACAAACTTGGCTAAATGAACTATGTGATTAGACCCTTAAACTTTGTCTTTTTATTATCTATTCAAGACTCATACTCAATTCAATGATATGACTAAACTATATAAATATTCACAATCATATTTAAACATAATTAAAGCTCATAATTATAATGAAAAAATCCACCACACTTTTCCATATATATATTATAACATTTTTTGTATAATTCCCTTCATAAATCAAAATGCATATCATAATGATAGTCATTCACCTACCTATACCCAAGTTTTTAAGAAGACTTACACTAAAAGTTTCCCCAAATTCATTTATACAAGTAATTATTCATAATACAAGTTTATAATATATAGCTGAGAGTATATAACTATACTTCAACACTACATTTATTCTTTTTTTGAATCTAAGCCATACAAATTCAATCAAAATAAAACCTTAATTTTGTTATTTTAGCATATTCATTTCTGAAATGGAATATATACATTTTCCCACTAAAGCCTATCATTTTAAAACATTGGTATATATATACAAATGTGTGTGTGTGTGTATGTGTGTGTGTGTGTGTGTGTGTGTGTGTGTGTGTGTGTGTGTGTGTGTGTGTGTGTGTGTGTGTGTGTGTGTGTGTGTGTGTGTGTGTGTGTGTGTGTGTGTGTGTGTGTGTGTGTGTGTGTGTGTGTGTGTGTGTGTGTGTGTGTGTGTGTGTGTGCATGCGTGCACGCGCGCGCATGCACGTGCGCTTATATTACTTATATTAAAACAAATGTATACACACACATTTATATATTTATGTATACATCCATGTTTTATACCCAAAAGTCCAAATTAGATTATACACAGATATACCTAGAATGAATATATACAACTAAGTCAAATAGATTATCTAAAAAACATGTATATATCCATCAAGTATAACATCCCATAAAGAGATTTTTTTTTGAATTGAGGGAGAGTTTAGGACAAAATTTCATACTAGCCTGACACAGTCATAGTAAAATCTATGGCTTTTCCCATACCCTTAGGTTACCCTGAATCAAATGTGGTATTTTGTGGAGGCTAAGCCTTCCACATGGATCCACATACAACCCAAGTTTTCTAAGAGTCAAGTAAATAAATCCAGTAATTGAATTCAAAAACCCACTCAATATTACACACATGAATTTTAATTATAAAATCTATGTATTTACGAATGCCAAGAAATCTAAAAAACTTCCTTCTTCCTACACTTATTCACCCAATTATCCATCTATATTTTCCTCTATATATATTACGATTCATCTCGTTCATATCCCCCATTATCTTATTATTATTCTTTTCCATCAACCTCCTCACCACCATTAATACCACTTCAATTGATTGAATAAATGCATGCAAAAATGACTCAATAGAAATCTTTATATGTTTCCATTTGCCAACATGAAAATACCCAATAAATTCTATTATTTTCCAAAATGATGCTTAACTCAAAGTCAATGAGTGGTTATTAACCCTAATCACTTGAAACTTCTTTTCCATTGATTAAAATAATCATTTTATAATCCAAATATAAACGCATGTTATTGACTTAAGTTACTACCTCATCAAATTTTAAAACCAACAAATCAATAATCAACAATATAATCTTCATGCTATGACATGAAACATTCATAGACTTAGTTTATTTAAATTTCCATGTAAATTTGACCATTCATGTAACATATCAACTATATAGTATCTCAATACTATATGAAATCAATACTATTGTTTAAGATTAACATGCCATCCCAAACAAACTTTTAAACATAATTATTTACAATACATTTCATCATCTATAATGACATTTAAAACAATGTTATTTATCTTTCAACATTAGAATAAACTTATATAAATATCTTGTTATAATAATATTAAATTATTATTACCTATATTATTTAGGTTAATAACAATGGAATAAATGTATACCTTTTTAATACCTACATAACATTAGAATGTTATACAAAACAATTCCAAATAAGGTAGTAAGATAAGCATAACAAATACAATTTCACTCATTCAAACAAATAATTATGTCAAATAAGATAAGCTACGTATGATCACTAAATTAGTGAAATCACTTAAACAAAACAACATGATCATTAATAGAAATAAATTTTAATGAAAACATAAAAGGACACAATAGTCATTCAAACATAAAATAGAACATACTATAACTATATATCAAAAAATACAATCAAGGAATATAAATGCGGTGTGTGTAAGGGTTTCTAGAGTAATTCTTTGTCATCCCCTAATGTTTTCATCTAAACCATCCTCTCTGATGATGTTCTCCCTCCATAATAATCTAAGGGAAGAATATATCCTTAGTCCACCTCATAATAATGAAGGTAGTTATCCTAAAACATTATTATATCCATAAAATAATATTGTATAATAATAAAACATGATAATAATATACAAAATATACAAGTACTACTAACTCATAGCAACTAATTATTTAAATTAAGCAACACAAAATGTCCCATAATCATAAAATGGCATATATATTAATAAAATTGTATTTAATCAACTAATCAACCATAATAATCCACATATCAAACTAGTTATTCAACTTAGAGAGAAATCGAGATGTGACATCCTTCCCCCTAAAACTGGTCATCATCTCAATGACAATTATTCAAACATAAGATATGAATTTAAAATATTTTTCAATAGAAAATAATATATATGAAATAGTAAATCAAGAAAATAAATGTAGAAATATCTTGTAAAAATCATCATAGTCCTCCCAAGAGGCATTATCCTTAGAATATTGATCCCAAAGGACCTTGAACTATGGCACTTCTTTATTATGTAAATGAAGTCTACGAGTGTCAATTACTCTAATTGGTTCTACCATGACCACCCCAGGGTCTCGAACCTAAAAAAAATTCCAATCCAACACATGAGAAGGATCATCAACATAATTTTTAAAATAAGAAACATGGAATAAATTATGCAAAAGATCTAGAGCTAGTGGAAATGCAAGCCTATACGCTATAATATTGACCACTTGTAAAACCTCGAAGAGTCCCATATATCTTGGTGAAAGTTTCCCTAAATTCTCAAATTTAATCAAGATTTTATGTGTCTTTATCCACAAAAACACTTTATCACCAATATAAAATTGCCTAGTTATTCTCTTCAGATTAGCATAATTTTTCTATCATTGGCCTCAACCAACCTCTGCCTGATTGTCTTGATTTTATCTTCCATTTCTAAAAGTATCTTAGGTCTAAGGACTAATTTGACTTCTAACCTATCCCAATTGAATGGTTTTCTACACCTCCTTCCATACAATGCCTTAAATGAATCCATCTTCAATGATGATTGGTATGAGTTGTTGTAAGCAAACTCAACTAATGAAAAATACTCTTCCCACTTATATTACTGATCCATGCAATACATATAAATGAGATATTCTAAAACCAGGTTAACTCATTCTATTTATCCATTAGTTTTAGGGTGATATATAATGCTAAAGTTCAATTACATACCCAGAGCTAAGTTTAGAGTCAATAAAAATCTGAAAGTCATCTTTGGATCTTGATCTAAAATAATCTTCTCTAGAAAACCATGTAATTGATACACACAGTTCATGAGTATTTTCACAAGTGTAGGTGCATCATCTATCATGTTACCTGATATGAAGTGGGCTACCTTGGCTAGTTTTCCAACTACAAAAAAGATCATGTTATACTTGTTTCATGATAATGGTAAACCTTAGATGAAGTTCATACTAATCACCTACTATTTCCATTATAGTATGTTGTGTGGATAGAGCATTCCAACTAGATGCACATGTTTAGTTGTCACACATTGACATTCTAAATAATGAGATACATCTTCCACTACATTTGTCTTGATTCTTTTCTAGAAATGGAGTGGTCTAAGCTAAACCATGAGATTGGTTACTCTTAGATGTTATAAATATGTAGTATTGTGTAGTTCCTTTAGCACTATGCTCCTTAGATTATGTCTATTAGGCATATACATCCTACCATTATACCATAAAAGACCATCATTCTCTATCATGAATCCCTTATACCTAGGTTATGAACATTTTTAGATAATTCTTTTTTGACCTAATCATAGAATTCATCTCCTAGTGATAATTTGATCACTTGATCTCTAAAAGTACTCCTAATAGTAGACATGGCTATTATGTACCTTCTATAGCTTAGAACATCAACTAATCTATTCTCCTTATCTTTGATATACTTAATATTGAAATCATAATTAGATAAGAACTCTAACCATCATCTTTTACAATCATTTAGATTCAGTTGGGTGAATATGTACTTGAGTCCCAAGTTATTAATGTTGAGCTCAAATGGTTTTCCCAACATATAGTGCCTCCAAAATTTCAAAGAATTCATAATTACGATAAGTTCTAGGTCATGAGGAGCATAATTCACTGTATATGGCTTTAGTTTCCTGGACTCATAGGCTACCACTAAACCATCCTATAAAATAACTCCTCCAAATATATCCCTAGATGCATCGGTGATCATTGAGATTTGAACATTAGGATCAATAAATCTTAGCACTAGTGCTAAAGTAAGCCTCATTTTTAGTTATTAAAAGGATACCTCACACTTATCTAACCAAATAAAACTCTAATTCTTCTATTGAAGAGAGGTAATTGGGCTAGCTATC
Source organism: Torreya grandis (assembly GCA_037957365.1). Lineage (NCBI taxonomy): Eukaryota > Viridiplantae > Streptophyta > Pinopsida > Cupressales > Taxaceae > Torreya > Torreya grandis. Next base: position 936,245 of record JARHVA010001446.1, on the reverse strand, counting down.
TTAGAGAAATTTGGAATGAATTTCCTATAATATTTTACTAATCCCATGAAACTTCTTACCTCATGCACATTATTTGGTGATGGCCACTCCATAATGACTCTTTTCTTTGTCAAATCCACTAAAAGACCATCTATAGAGATATTATTCTCTAAATACAACACTTTATTTTGGAAAAATGCACACTTAGACAATTTTCCATATAACTTATGCTTCAGCAAATGTTTCAAAACCAATTCTAGATATTGCAAGTGCTCTTCCTCATCCTTAGAATTAATGAAGATGTCATAAAGAAAGACAAAAACAAAATGATCTAGGTAATATTTGAACACACTATTTATAAGATTCATAAATGTTGTTGGAGCATTTTTTAGTCAAAATGGTAACATTATGAACTCATAGTACCCATATAGGGTCTTGAATACTATTTTTGGAATATCCTCTGGATGAATCCTCAACTAGGGATACCTTGCTCTAAGATCAATCTTAAAAAAGACTATTCCTCCTCGCATTTGATCAAAGAAATCATCAATGTGTGTCAATAGATATCTATTCTTGATCATTAAATTATTAGACATCATGTAGTCTATACATAGGCAAAGAGTGCCATTTTTTTTCTTAATAAAGATAACTAGAGCACCCCATGGTGACACACTCATCAAATCAAAACTTTTGATAACTCCTAGAGTTTTGCCTTTATCTCAACCAATTTAGTGGTTATCATTCTATATGACACCTTAGACTATGAGTTTTTTTAAAGGTATAATCACTGAGAGAGGGGGTGAATTAGTGATGTAATATATTTCAAACTTTAATTTTAATCCTTTCAAACTCTTAATCAATGATCACATACATTCATAAAGCATAGAAGATGTTCATAATAGTGAATAAGAAAGATGATGCAAGATCATACACATAACACAAGATCTATGTGGGAAACCTCCTTGGGGAATAAAACCCACTCTCAGGCTTGCAAACACATGGACTTGCCCTATAAGATGATCATAAACATGAGACCTTTCAATGAAGCTCCCAATTCACAAGGAACACCCACCACTAAGTATGAATAAGAAACCACTTGTTCTAGATGTTGAGCACCCACACAACACCTTATGAAATTAATTATTCTAAAATTATGATTGTAGATCAATCTGATTGGAGAAACAATGTATAACAACTATCTATCAACTCATCACACACAATAAAACTTGCTCATTCAAGTAATGCATTCAAACAACTCTTTTAGATCTCTCTAGTCTACTTTTCTCATCTTCAGTCTGTTCTATACTTTAGTGCATCCAATGAGCATATTCCATTTAATATCTTTCCTTCATCACTATCTTCTACTCTCTCAATTATTCAACATTCAAGTCTATAAACCATTTCCTTAGTTTCCACTATTTATAGAGTCTTCATGCATATCAAGTTTTTGGTTTTTAATAAAACTTGTCTTAACCCTTACAACAGCTGTCATGCTAAGACATAGCTCAAATACATTGTCACAGGTCAGACATAGCATCTATGGGTCACACTTAAGTAACTATGCCTTTCAATTAGGACTTATTATCCCTTATAGGTCTCATGGAGACCTATTTACCCATTTAGTACTCCATCAAGAAAATGAAGAATATACGAACAATTCCAATCCATATAAACCTCATGACATCTTCATGTGATTCCTCTCACTAAAACACCCTTCCACTAAATCAATATTGGCTCAAACATTATTTTGTACATAATAACACCATGAATGAACAAATAATCAAATTCAAAGCTCAATATAATTTAATATACAAACATTCAGACCTTCTAACCAGATTCATTGGATGCACCTTGAAATCATCTACAATTTTTATTTTTAATACATCAATAAATTTGTCTTAGATCAAAATATATATCCCAAAAACTAAAAAATAGGTTTATTTGCAAATTTGAATATTTAAATTCCAATAGTCATTGTACAAATACTAAATATTGAGAACCTTAACCTCATCTCATGCTTCCTAGAAGCTATGGATAAATATGCATCATTGATCTCCTTTAAGTAGCTCGATATTTATCTTTCAACACTCACAATTGATCTTATATCAGAGAACCCATGATTATGCCATATGGAAACTCTATGTGCCTTCCGCACATTTAAATTTTGAATTAACCTATACAATCGATCTCTGTCAGTATGAATGCTCATGAACCATTGATATTTTTTCAACTCAACAAGATAGTGACACTTGTCACCAACACATGCTATCTTATATTCTTTGACATTTTGAATAAATACATACTATTAGATCAATATCTAGATTATAAACACTCATCATTAGATCAACTGACTAGTAACCTCAGACTTTAATGAAGATAAACTTGATGGTCTTTGGCCCATCATAGTCTACAAGAGCAAGTTTGAAGGTTTATAACTTGAGCTAGAAAACACTTCAAGGGTCCAAATTTTTAGGGTACCTTGTTGGTATTACAGACAACATCTCCATGAAATACTTTTACTTTAGTTTACTATTTGAGTACCTTAAATAAATGCACAAACTTGCTGATTCATTCATATTTTTATGATGTGTATTGATGGTCTAGCTTTTCTTAAGCTAGAAGATGCATGTTTCTCATTCCAAATGATCAAGTGACATATCATATTTTCACTAAGACATCTACAGATGCCACACAACTTATTATTTATCTTTACAAACCTAAAAATGTGATATATCTCTCCAAACTATCAAACTGATCATTTTATCATTAATGTATCAATATAACATGCTCTCTTTGACATTAATGACAACTAAACATCAATGACTATGCTAAAAAATCTCCCCCTTTGTCATTGATGGAACAACAACCTTATAATGACTTCATACTCCTTTGAACTTCAATATGATCTTTCTCCCCTTTTGACATTAATGATAAAGGGTATTTTCCTCAACATGCTAACAATCATTCATCAACATTATGTATGCATTCATATATTATTTAATATGCTCAAGATACATAAATTTAGGCACATGAATCAATTGCTTCCCCTTTGACATGCACCAATATGAACATAGAAGTATTTGATCCTTGGACCTGATCGACTACTCATAGAGTTTATAAATCTCCCCCTAATAACAAGCTCCATCTCATATCATCTGTTCTTTGATATATACCAATCTAAACTTAGGATTTTCTAAGCTTTGGACCTATCTACATAAAAAACACACAAGCTCTCTCTACTCATGCATGAATATTCAATACTTTTTCAAAAAAAAACATTACTTGGTTTGATCAAGTCATCATGTTAATCTTCTTGAACTCATAACTTGTAGTAGACATCTTCACACTTCTATCATGACTGAAGCATCTTCACATATACTCCACTTTACATCAATTATATCATCTTTGTGCCACTCAAGCTAACTAAGTTATCTCCCCCTTATCCAAGCACATATTCAAATGATATTCTTGTCCTATAATTAATTATCCTTATCTTGATTGATAAATTTCTTGAACTAGCATTAAAACAAATTTAACCTTCCCAAAGAATTTCATCTACAAAATTATCTTTCAAAATCTCTTTCTTACCCTTTTCCTTCAAACTCTGTACTAATTGGCACTTTGATCATTGAATAGAGCACACACACTTGCTTCCACATAAGAAATATATCTCCTAAGAATCATAGGTAGAGACATCTACCTATTATAGAGTGACTAGAGATCCCAAAAATCAAGATATTCCCATATCTCCATGCTCTCACTTGACTTGAAGTCCTTCCTCATATTTAGATTGTCTTTGAATGTGTTCTCAACCTTAGTCTTTTCTTTTATCTCATGATCCTACTTGATTACCTTATCCATTTGGGTAAATAAGGCTTGTTCCTTGATATTTGAACTTGTTCCCTATTCTATCATGGAAAATAATCCATTTTAACCCTATTTTTCATTTACCTACTTAGCCCTCTATTCACTATGACTCCTCTTCATGTTAGGATTGATAATATTCGAAGTAGAATACTAATCATTCTTGTAGAACCTTGCTATGTGACCTCTCTCATGACATTTGAAACAAGTGATATTTCTCAAATTGTACAAAACTTATGATTGAGACATATGATGATTCCTTGAAGTTTCATGAATTTGTTCATGTACCTAATCATTTCATTTCTTGATGAAGATATTACAAAACTTTACAATATGACCACATCCTTGACATTTATAGTAGAAGATGTCATTATTTCCTTATGAACCTATTGACTATCTTGAGTGATGATGTTCATCATTCTTACCATTGTCTTTCTCATAATTCCATGAAAATTCATTCCTTGAGGATATTTTATAATGTTCATCATTCTTACCATTGTCTTTCTCATAATTCCATGAAAATTCATTCCTTGAGGATATTTTATAATATTTTATCCTTGTTGGGTGAATATTTTGTCAACCAGCTAACTGGTGAGCAAAATAGGTCTTATCAACCACAGCAAGGGAGATTGGTCAGCCAGATGTGCAGGTTTACTACATCAAAAGGGGACAAATCTCTCCTCTCATAAAGGGGAGGTTTCCTATAAATATGTAAGAGGCTATATATATATATATATATATATATATATATAAGTAGAAAATAACACTCAAGGGTAGGATAACATCATCCATCTCTCTTTCTTCATAGATGATGCTCACAAATAGAGAATAAAATTTTGGTGAAGATACTAAAGGCACTTCTCTTCTTTTAGAAGTGATCTTTGTAAGAAATAGCAGGAGTTCTTTCAAGTAGTGATAAGTAACTGCTAACAGGGAGCATAGTAACCAACAAACTAAGATGTAGCATAAAGTCTCCACCTTGACTACCCAAGAGTGATATATAAATAATAATGAGGGCACAAATTCATCCTAAGGTCCTTTACACAGGAATATAATATGAAGGATAATGAGGGCACAAAGTCATCCCAAGATACTTTACATAGGAACATAAAATAGACAAACACACTAAAGGCAATTAGGGGGGCACAAAGTCTCTCCACAGCTAGCTTCAAGACACCTTCCTAATTACTTTCACTAATTCTACTTATTTAATTAAATGGACAAAAAATGTATTAAAGAAATAGACAAGAATAATTTCCCCAACAACCAAGCTATTCCAGCACAAAGTCTGAAAAATCACTTGTTTTCTTATTCAAATAACAAAATATGATCAACAATCTGAGCTCAAAGTCTCAATAATGCCTTTCAATTTAGGCAGAGTTTTATTTCTGATAATAGAGAGATCTCCTTATTCAAATAATGAAATATGATCAATAATCTGAGCTCAAAGTTTTATTAATGCCTTTCAATTTAGGCAAAGTTTTGTTTTTGATAAAAGAGAGATCTCCTCATTCAAATAACAAAATATGATCAACAATCTAAGCTCAAAGTCTTAGTTATGCCTTTCAATTTAGGTAGAGTTTTGTTTCTGATAATAGAGAGATCTCCCTAAGACAATAAGAGAGATTCTAATATATAGTACTCCAAGAAAGACTTGGGTGCTTTGTTTCACAAAAATGGCCTACAATGCATTCAATGCATTTTAAATTCTATCCATGGGTTATGCTAAAATTAGGAGTCAGTCTTAAATATGGGCCACCTTATGTTCTTCCTAATGTGTGCATAGTATTTCATTTGCTTTAATTAATGCAAAAAAATAGGCCATGCCATTGAATGTTCATGCTCTCTAATGTCCACCTGGTGGACTGCTTCACCTTCTAGAAACATATCCCATGTGTGGATATTTTTGATCTTTATCCATCATTCCCCCTTTCCTAGCTGTATTTGACAATTCATGAATATTTAATTATCTTAAATTTGATGTTTGTGGGGATGTCAATGGCTTTTGATTATTTGGTTCAATCACTTTCTTAGTTTAATCACTTCCCTAGTTCAATCGGTTCCTTGGTTTAATCACTTTCTTTGGTTCAATCAGTTCTTCCTTCCTTTGTCTAGTGCTTCCTTTGATCTTAACAAGTGACACATGGTGTTTCCCAATATGAAATAGGTGAGGATACTTGGTAGCATCCACTTATAGAAGCTTTAGATACCTTTTGAGAGTCTTGCAGAAGATGACACATGGTGGTTTCTACTTAGCTTTACAAGGGACATGTGGTGACTTCCACTGCATTTATAAAACATATTAAAACCTTTCGTAGTTGCCACTTGGTGCCCTCCATGAGACTCTAAGAGAAGCTTATCAAAATAAGCTTTGAAAATTTATCAGAAACTTGAAATGCGAATGTAGACACTTGTCGCATTCTACTGAGTTATAATGGGACACATGTCACATTCTACCACTTTTGCTCACTACCCTCTGCAAGGGTATTTTTCCTTTTAGGCTTTAGGGTACTCCTTTGAAGTGTCCACATCGAACCTTTGAACCTTTGAACCATTGAACCTTTTTGGTTTAAGGTTCAATGGTTCAATAGTTTTCTTGTGTTTTGCTCATTCACTTGACCACTTGAACCAATCACATAGAACCAACTTTGTTGAACCTTTAGACCAATGTTCTCTGCCCTCTGTAAGGGCACCTACCCTTAGTTCACTACCCTCCATAAGGGCTCTTATTTTTTCAGCCTTGGGACACTCCTTTGAATCGTCCATGTTGAAACTTTGAACCTTTGAACCTTTTTTGGTTTAAGGTTCAATGATTCAATGATTCAATCATTTTCTTGTGTTTCGCTCATTCACTTGACTACTTGAACCAAACACGTTGAACCATACGCTTTGAACCAAATTGTGTTGAACCTTTGAACCATTGAACCCATTAAACCTTTGAACCATTTTGGTTCAAGGTTCAATGGTTTAATCCTTCTTCTTTTTGCTAAGTCTTTTGAAGCCATTGAACTTGTTGAAGCGGTTAAACTTTGAACTTTTGCTAAAGTGCTTAGTTCTTTAAGATTGCTGATATCATTGAACCTTTGAACTATTGAACCTTTTGGAAGAAGGGTTCAGTGGTTCAGTGGTTCAATCCTTTGTTTAAAGCTTGCCAATGAACCTTTTGAGTTGAACCAAAGCATTGAACCAACTTTGAAAAATGCTTAAGTGTTCTGAGAGCTTGTTTCTTTCTTGTAGATTCCATATAAATGAACCTCTAGAGTCCATAGAAATGAACTCATAAAACTGGAAGAGTCCATAAAAATGAGTCAATAGATTTAAGCCTGTAGAGTCTGTAGATTCAAGCCTATAAAGTCCATAGATTCAAGCCTGCAAAGTCCGTAGATTCAAGCCTATAGAGTCTGTAGAAATCTGAAAAAAGCTTGAAAAAAGAAGAACTTGAATGCTCAGAATAATTTTTGAAAAGGGAAGAGAGGATTTTGGTTTGTTGAACAAGAATAGTTCATATGTTGTCCCAAAAATGAGCTGACATTTTTGGGGACAACAACTAGCTCTAGTTGGGGAACTTCCTTTAGTTGAAAACATAGAACAACTGATGGGAGTAGAAACCAAAATCTCCAGTGCCTTGAAGTATGACATTGGGATATGGAGTCATGCTACCCAAAAAGAAGGGCTAAAAAAATGAAAATGAACAACACAAAGTAAAAATAAAGACTATACAAATATAAATATGTACAGGTGAACTTATCTGATACTTCAAGAATTGAAGTGCTTCAAATGTTGCATATTGTGAGGCAAAGAAAAGAGCATGCCATATTGATACTTCAACAGGAAGCTATTTTCACCATTGAGATGTTGTATAATAAATGGGCCCCTCTAAAGGGAGTCAAAATTCTTATGCATCCCCTTTGGTTCTCTCCTTTTGTCCCACAACAAGACTTGATCTCTAACCTAAAAATCAAAATTTTTTGCCTTCTGGTCGAAGAGCTTCTTCACCAAACTTTGATGGGTAGCAATTCAGTCCAGCACCATAGTTATCTACTCATCCAGCTTAGTCAACATGATCCTCTTTTCAATAGAGCTTTCATATGTCTAATCTTTAATTGCCTTAGACAATTTTAATGCTAGCAATTCTAGGGTGATTGGTATCTCAACATTAAGCCCATAAAGAAGTTGGAAAGGAGACATACCAATTGCCCTTTTTGGTGTAATTCTATCTGCCCAAAAAACATCAACCAATGCTTTATGCCATGTCCTTTGGTTGTCATCCACTAGCTTATTGATGATAGTCATCAAGTTATTATTACTTGATTCAACTTGTCCATTCCCTTGTGGAAAGTAATTAGAAGAGTGGGAGAGGGTGATCCCATAGTAAAAATAAAACTGAGTAATCTCCTGGGAAGTGAAACAAGCTGCATTGTCTGTGACAATCTTGGTTGGGACCCCAAACCTAGAAATGATACTCTCCTTGAGGAAATTGCACACTACTTCTGAAGTAACATGCTTGGTTGGGATAGCTTCCACCCACTTGGTGAAGTAGTCTGTGGCTGTGAGGACATAATCATGTCTAGCACTTAAAGATAGGTTTACAGTACCAATGAAATCAATTCTCCATTGATGAAATGGTTCTTCTATCACCACTAGCTTGAGAGGTAGGGCAGCCAACTTGGGTCTTCCAACAAACTTCTGGCATAGTTCACATTTCCTTACCCACTTGTATGCATCTTAAAAAAGAGTAGGCCAATAATACCTGGCTCACAGAATCTTGTGGGTAGTTAGAAGAGTAGAAAAATTTCCTCCATAATCCAAATTATGGAAGGAATTCAAAAGTTATTTTTGCTATTCCTTGTCCATGCAGTGAAGGAACACTCCATCAAGGCTCCTCTTGTACAGGGCATTGTCTTAGAGGACAAAATTGGTAGCTTTCAACTTGATAGTCCTCCTTTCTTTATAAGATAAGTGAGCAGGACACTCACCATAAGTAAGGAAATGAGCAATACCTGAATACCACTCATTCATGGTGGAGACAAAGAAGACCATTGGCATGTTTTCTTCTGATTCTTCATGCTCTATTTGTTCTAGCTTATTATCAGCAATCAATTAGCATAGGCCTTTTCCACGCACCAGCTTCATTGGTTTGATGAATAGATCAAACTCTTAGATTTTTGCAATCCAATTGCCTCTTTTCATCTGAAAATCTTGCTGAATTAATATGGGTTTGACTATGGTGTTAGGAACTAAGGCAGTAGTGTGTGAATTAAGGATGTAGAAGCAAAAATGCTTTACTGCCTTCACCACTACATAAGCATGCTTATCTATGTTTAAGTACTTTAGCTCATGATATTTGAGAGGGTATCTCATGAAAAAAATGGGAGATTCCATACCTTGTTTATTCTATTGAACCAGAATTACTAAAACCATGTGTTCAGAAGTATAATTGAAATCTTTGGTGTAATCTGGACAAACTAGAGTTGGGGCATGGGCCACAACTGTCTTGATGTCTTGAAATGCTGACTTGCCTTCATCAGTCTAGCTGAAAGTGGCCTTTCCCTTCATCATGTCCATAATGTGGTGAGTCTTCTCGACAAACTCATGAATGAATCTTTATAAAAAATTCACCTTTCCAAAGAAAGAATGAACTGCAGGCTTACTTGTGGGTAGAGTAAGCTCCTAGATGGATTTGACTCTCTCTGAGTCAATATTTATGCCTTCTCAAGATACAATGTGTCTGAGAAGTTTCTCTTCTATTACTCTAAAAATAGACTTCTTAGGGTTTAGAGAAATGCCATTCTAGTGACATCATTCCAACACTTGTTGCAAATGGTGCACATGATCATGACGATGCTTGTAAAAGACTATTAAATCATCAAGGTATACCACAATGAACTTACACATTTCATCTTTGAAAGCAAGGTCCATTGCTCTCTAAAAAGTGGCACCAGTATTTATTAGACCAAATGGCATTCTTCAATACACAAAGGTGCCCTAAGGTGTGGTGAAGGCAGTCTTATATTGGTCTACTTCACTAACTTCCACTTGATTGTACCCTGAGAAGCCATTTAGCATTGATAACATCTCTGAACCAGTCACTATCTAAAGGACTTGATCCATGATGGGTAGAGGGTAATTATCTTTTAGGGAGGATTGATTCAAATTCCTAAAATCCATGCAGAGGTGAATTTTTCCACTCTTTTTCCTTGTAAGACTTATGTTGGCAATCCATGTGGAATGATGGATTGGGAAAATTATTCTAGCATTTAGCATTTTTTGTATCTCAAATAGAATAGTACTTGATATCTTTGGATTATACTACCAATATTTTTTCTTCTAAGGAACCAAATCATCCTTGAGAGGAATTTCATGGTGAATTTCTTTAGGCCTAAGCGACTTCAAATCATCATAAGAGTACACCAAAACATCCATGTAATGGTGAAGCAAGTTAGTGAATTTGAGTTTATCCTCTAGATTACATCACTTTCCAATGTTCACCATCTTAAGTTTTTCCTTGGTACCCAAATTTATCTAATCAAAACCCTGGGAGGAGCTTGAATCTATTTGTTACTATTTGATGAACCTATCGTGCTTGTTAAATAGTTTCTCAAGAGAAACTAGTCTTTAGAAATTTTATTCCCTTTTAGCTGTAGGAATTTTTCACCTACATCTAAATTCATTTTAGGAGCTGATTTGAGTTTCTAGATCTTACTGCCTTCAAAGTGAAGCTGTTTGAAGCTATCTTTTTATTTTAAAAAGATAATGATTTGGTTGTCTCCATTTAACACTTGCCAATGATTGGCATTATTGCGCACACTTGGTCGAAAGACCAATTTGATAGTGTACCTATTTCCTTTGAAGTCTAGATGAGGAACTAAGAGAGTTGCTAAAATAGCCAGTGCATCAGCTTGGTCATTAAATTCACTGGGTATGACAGAGATGTTGAAAGCATCAAATCTTTCAATTTGATCATAGAATAGATTTTGCTAGTGGTGTAATCTCTCATTTTTGGTTTGATACAAGTTCCTTACCTGAAAAACTACCAGCTTAGTATCTCCTTTGACATGAAGGAGCTTGATGCCTTTATCTCGAGTAGCCTTCAATCCAAGCTATAGAGATTTGTACTCAGTTGTGTTGTTGGTATTGCTGAACTACAACTTGTATGAAGAAGGAAAAATGTCTCCTTAAGGAGATATCAACACAATTCTAGCCCCTGAGCTAGTAGAGGAGTAGTTGTCATCAAATTCTAGAATCTATACCCTCATCAGACACTAATTTTTTTTTTATTCTTCTTTGTTTGGAGAGGGGGATTCTTCTATACTTACCTTGCGCACCATCAATTCTTCTGCTATTCTTTATAAAATAATTTTTAGGGTGTCACCTTCATGAGCTTTGTTAGGTTCCTCATGAACTTCCTCTATGGATATAAAGTAGTTACCCATGCCTCAAGATTCAAACATAATTTGAGCTTCAGGGGCTGATGTCTGAGTGACAACATATTTTGATTTCTTTTCAAGAAGTAGCCTCTACATGATGCCTTTGAAAATAATCCTCACTTTAGACAGATCCATGCTTAATTCTCCACCAACATCCTTACAAAAATTTCATCCCAGAAGAATGCTATATGAGGGTAGAACATCAACCACCAGGACTATCATCTTGATTATTTTATCTGGGAATGCTGCAAATGTAAATTGGACATCCTCAATTTGTCCCAGTAGAGGTCCTTTTTTGTTCTCCATGAATAAACATCTCCCAAAGGTTTTGGTTAGTGTGAGTCCAAGAGATTTTACAACCTTGGTAGGCATGACATTGTCAGATGCACTTGAGTCTATGATGAAATTGCTCAGTTTGTGACCATTTATTAGCAGGGAAACACAGAAAGGCTTTATTTTCCTAGAGGCAACTAGAGGAGTAATGACAAGATTATTTAGGATGGGTATGTTCCTTGGGGGATCATGAGTTACCTTTCTAATCTCTTGTCTTATAGGGATGAATTTATTCTTTACACACTAAACTAACCTATCCAACTGCTCAAAATTGGATTACAAGAATTCAAATTTAGATATTTGAATTTTGGTCTTCTTAACATGGTCGATTATGTCAAATGACTGAAATGGCCTAGGAATAGAGGATGGGAGTTCATCCTTTTGGTTTTTGGGAGGGGGTGGATTGGCCTATGAGTTTGAAGTTAGAGGTGTAAAATTTTTTGAGGTACTTACTTTTCTTGTAATCACCAGGTCCTATGGCTGGAAAGGCAAAGCGGTTCCACACTTAGCAATTGAAATTGCTAGTTGAGGTCACTCCTCTATCTTCTCTTTATTAGCTTGCTAGGCTAACTAATTTTTGGACTAGGTGAACACAACATATGATCCCTCATCTGCTTTCCCTTCACTTCTAGGTTCATCTTGATAATTTAGGAAACCAATGTTGGAGTTGCTAACTAATTCTTCTTGGTCTTCTGCAAGGATATCAGCATCATTTTCTTGGTTCAATTTAGGCTAGAAAGAGAAATCAGATTTTGTTTTGAGATATCCAACTACTAAATTGGTTGGGGGTGCTTTAGTGGCAAGTTTCCCTTGTGGGGGAGGAAGATGATTTGGCTACCCTTGATTCCTGGTAGCATTGCCTTAGTATGACTGATTGGGGAATGTCCTTGTCATATCTCTGTATGAAGGAGTTAAAGATATCCCTTGCGCCATTTGCTTCCTAAGATCTAGTAACTCATTTTCTAGCTTCTACACCATTGGATCAGTGGTACCTATAGATGGGTATTCAGAAGGTGAAAAAGATTTACCTCTATTAGGATCTCTCCTTATCTTTCCTACCAAGATAAGGTCATCTTCCACCTCAGTGGCCAAATCCTAAGCTATAGCAAGGTCTATTTGGCCAGCACATCTTAGTAGAAAACTCACTTTAGGCAACTGAGAGTTGATGAAGAAACATTTGAGATTCTCAGATGTAGGCTAAGCAATTGCAAGAATTTTTTTCTCAACTTGTCGAATTTGGCTATGAAATCCCTCAATGGTTCATGAGGTTCCTTCTTCATTTGTGTGAGTTGAGCCAGCAGGGCATGCACATCTTCTATAGGCTTGAATTTGGCTTCAAATTTGGATTTGAGAGTGTTCCAATCAATCACAGTTTGGGCCTACAAATGATAGAACCAGTCTACAGTAGCACCTTGTAAAGTTTCCACAAATAGCCTGACTACTATATCCTCATACTCCACACCTATTATGCCACAGGCTATGATAAAGGCTAAAATATGTTCATTAGGATGAACCTTCCCATCACCATAAAACTTGGGGAAATTTTTTCTTGAACTGCATGGTAGCTCATGTAGAGGTGGAGTTAAATTGAGTGGGCCAAAAGAGTTACCCCAAGGGCCTTAAACTGCCATTGTATGACTATGGAAAAGTGGAATAAAAAATCTCATAGGGGTAAGTATTGACAAAGCTTTATTAATAGTGGAAATGGAGGCTTTTCATGGTAATGGAGACTTGAATTTAGTAGGAGAAAAGCTCCTGGTTTGTTGGAGGCAAGATGGTGAAGGAAATAAATCAAAATTACTTTGTTGTACCAACTCGAATATAGGGTCAACAATACCTTTAGCCCTTTGGCTTCATGTATACCATAGATCTACCAGAGTGTAAAAATAAAAATAGAAAAGAACTAGCACTGCTTTAGCTTGAAGCTTGAGGCTTCAAACTACGTGTTCTTCCCCAGCAGAGTCACCAAAAATTGTTCGGTGAATATTTTGTCAACCATCTAACTGGTGAGAAAAATAGGTTTTATCAACCACAATAAGGGAGATTGGTTGGCTAGATGTGTAGGTTTACGACATCAAAATGGGACAAATCTCTCCTCTCATATATACGCATAAAATAACACTCAAAGGTAGGATAACATATCCATCTCTCTTTTTTTAGAGATGATGCTCACAAATAGAGGAGAAAATCTTGGTGAAGACACTAAAAGCACTTCTAATTTTTAAGAAGTGATATTTGCAAGAAAAAACAAGAGTTCTTTCAAGTAGTGACAAGTAACTGGTAACAAGGAGCATAGTAACCAATAGACTAAGATGTAGCACAAAGTCTCCACTGGAATGCCCAAGAGTGAAATACAAAGAACAATGAGGGAAAAAAGTCATCCCAAGGTTCTTTACATAGGAAAAAAATATGAAGGATAATGAGGGCACAAAGTCATCCCAAGATCCTTTACATAGGAACAAAAAATAGACAAACAAACTAAAGGCAATTATGGGGGCACAAAGTCTCTCCACAGCCAGCTTCAGGACACCTTCCTAATTACTTTCACTAATTTTGCTTATTTAATTAAATGGACAAAAAATGTATTAAGGAAATAGACATAAGAACAATTTTTCCAACAACCAAGCTATTCCAACACAAAGCCTAAAAAGTCACTTGTTTTTTTTCAAATAATGAAATATGATCAACAATCTGAGCTCAAAGTCTCAGTAATGCCTTTCAATTTAGGCAAAGTTTTGTTTATGATAACAGAGAGATCTCCTTATTCAAATAATGAAATATGATCAACAATCTGAGCTCAATGTCTTAGTAATGCCTTTCAATTTAGGTAGAGTTTTATTTCTAATAACAAAGAGATCTCTTTATTCAAATAACGAAATATGATCAATAGTCTGAGCTCAAAGTTTCAGTAATGCCTTTCAATTTAGGTAGAGTTTTGTTTTTGATAATAGAGAGATCTCCCTAAAATAATAAAAGAGAGTCTAATATATAGTGCTCCAAGAAAGACTTGGATGCTTTGTTTCACAAAAATGGCCTACAATGCATTCAATGCAATTTTAATTCTATTCATTGGCTATGCTAGAATTAGGTATTGATCTTAAATATGGGCTGCCTGATGTTCTTCCTGATGTGTGCATAGCTACTCATTCACTTTACTTAATGTAGAAAGATAGGCTTTGCCATTGAATGTTCACGCTCTTTGATGTCCATCTGGTGGGCTACTTCACCTTCTAGAAACATATCCCATGCGTGGATATTTATGATCTTTATCCATCATTCCCCCTTTCCTAGTTGTATTTGAAAATTGATGGATATTTCATTATCTTAAATTTGATCTGTGGGGATGTCAATGACTACTAATTGTTTGGTTCAATCTCTTTCTTAGTTCAATCACTTCCCTGGTTCAATTGGTTCCTTGGTTTAATCACTTTCTTTGGTTCAATCAGTTCTTCCTTCCTTTGTTTGGAACTTCCTTTGATCTTAACAAGTGACATGTGGCATTTCCCACTATGAAATAGGTGAGGACACTTGGTGGCATTCACTTAACTTATAAAAGCTTTAGATACCTTTTGAGAGTCCTGCGAAAGATGACACATGGTAGTTTTCACTTAGCTTTACAAGGGACACATGGCAACTTCCACTACATTTAGAAAAACATATTAAAACCTTTTGCAATTTCCACTTGGCACCCTCCATGGGACTCTGAGAGAAGCTTATCAAAAGAAGCTTTAAAACTTTATTAGAAACTTGAAACATGGATGCAGACACTTATCACATTCCACTAAGTTATAATGGGACACGTGTCACATTCCACCATTTTTGCTCACTGCCCTTCGCAAGGGTATTTTGCCTTTCAGGCTTTAGGGTACTCATTTGAACTATCCACATTGAACCTTTGAACCTTTGAACTGTTGAACCTTTTTGGTTCAAGGTTCAACAGTTTAAGAGTTTTCTTATGTTTCACTCATTCACTTGATTGCTTGAACCAATTTCATTGAACCAACTTTGTTGAACCTTTGAACCTTTGAACCAATGTTCTCTACCCTTTATAAGGGCACCTGCCTCTAGTTCACTACCCTCCATAAGGGCGCTTGTTCTTTCAGCCTTAGGGCACTCCTTTGAACTGTACATATTGAACCTTTGGACCTTTTTTGGTTTAAGGTTCAACAGTTCAATCATTTTCTTATGTTCTACTCATTCACTTGACCACTTGAACCAAATGCATTGAACCATACACTTTGAACCAAATTGTGTTGAACCTTTGAACCATTGAACCTATTGAACTTTTGAACCATTTTGGTTCAAGGTTCAATGGTTCAATGGTTTAAGCCTTTTTCTTTTTGCTAAGTATTTTGAAGTCATTAAACTTGCTGAAGCGGTTGAACTTTGAAATTTTGCCAAAGCGCTTAACTCTCTAAGCTTGCCAATATCATCGAACCTTTGAATTGTTGAGCCTTTTGGAAGTACGGTTCAGTGGTTCAATGGTTCAATCCTTTGTTTGAAGCTTGCTAATGAACCTTTTGAGTTGAATCAAAGCGTTGAACCAACTTTGAAAAACACTTAAGTGTTTTAAGAGCTTATTTCTTTCCTACAGAGTCCGTAGAAATGAACCTATAGAGTTCATAGAAATGAACTCGTAGAACTGACGGAGTCCATAGAAATGAGTTCATATATTTAAGCCTATAGAGTCCATAGTTTCAAGCCTATATAGTCTATAAATTCAAGCCTGCAGAGTCCATAGATTCAAACCTATAGAGTCTATAGATTCAAGCCTACAGAGTCCATAGAAATCTGAAAAAGCTTCAAAAAAGAAGAACTTGAATGCTCAGAACAATTTTTGAAAAAAGAAGAGAGGATTTTGGTCTGTTGAACCAGAATAGTTCATATGTTGTCCCAAAAATGCACTGACATTTTTGGGGACAACAATCCTATCACCAAACTAATTGTTGGAGTAATTATGACCATTGAAATTTGCATATCTCATAGCATTTGGTTGTCTGATCTAATTTGTCTTCATTCTGCTAACACCTTCATTCTTTGACTAATGATTGATCTTCAAAGTATGATTGTCCTTTTTCACATTAGCCTTTATCTTGTCTTGAGTTGTATTTTTCTTCTTCTTTGTATCCAAGACCAGTTCTATCACTTACATGCTCTTGACTACTCAAAATATTGTCAATATCATTTGAGCTCTTTTTAAACTTCATAAATGACTTCACCTTACATGATGTCTTATCTAACTCAGATTTTAATGACTCAATTTCAATCACATACCTTAAGCTTTCATCTTATTTAATTTTTATGCTTAATGATATAGTTCAAATTGATCATTAAGATACTTGACAATATCTTCATGTTCCCTAGTGTCATCATTCAATCTTGCTTTAAACACATTGAATTGTTCTTCATTGTCCTTGATTTTTGACATAATCTCTTTGTTCTTTTTCATCTCAATATTCAAATATTGAAGAGAATAGATCAATTCATCCTTATTATTTGAAACATTAGTTGTATCTTTGCTCATATCTTGATTTAGTTTCATTTATAAATACTCTATCTCTAATTGATACATGATACATGATACAATATTTATACTTATTATTTACTTATTCATTAAGAAAACAAACCTAAGTATCAAACTATTGTATGATATCATCATGATCCTTGACTTCATTACTCTCCTACCTTCAAAAAAGTTTAATAAATATTGTTTTCTATTCCTCTTTGTAGTATCTGCATTTCTTCTATAATATCTAGATATTTATCTTCAAGAGTGACTTTATCATCTTCTTCCTCTAAGATATATTCACCAAAGAAATATTTTCCTAAAAAACATTCACCTTCATCATCACTAAGATCCATGAACAATGTCTCCATGTTCTCATTATGAAAAGAATCATCATTATCAGATGTGTTTACTTCTTCTTCTATAAATTAATTGCTATCTTCTTCATGGTAAACGTTATTACTACCTTTGTATGAATCTTTCTTTCCATTTTTATTATTGAAGAACTGTTTATACTTGTGTTCATCCTCATGAGATTCCTTATGAGCTCATTTGTGTTCAAAATTGTCTATACTTTGACATCTAACTAGAAAATAACCAACTTTAACACATTAAAAATATTTGAAAGAAAGTTTTCTTTCATACTTACCTTATCCTACATTTAATTTTATTGTAATCATTGCTTCAAGTTGATCTTCAATTAGATAAAAATCTTTAAGACTTAGCTTGTTCTTCTTGGTTTTTGTCTCCGTGATCACCTTGAAGGCTGCTTCCTTTTTAAGAGGTATATGCTCATCAACTCTCATCTCATAGGTAGTAAGGATGCCATGCAATTCATCCATATTCATCTAATTGAGATCACAACTTTCTTCTATAGTAGAAACCTTTGAATCAAAATTGATTTTAAGCATCCTTAATACCTTTTGTACTACAATATCTTCATCAATTATCTCTCCAATATCTATGATCATATTTACTAGCTCATCAACCCTTAGAATATAGGATGCCACAATATATTCTTCCTTCATTTTGAGACCTTCAAATTACCTTTGGTAGGTCCAAAACTTGGCCATTTTTTCCTTAGAGTCTCCTTCATAGATAGTCTATAATTTGACCCAAATTTCCTTGGCAAACTTGAAATGGATCACTTTAGTCAATTCAACCTTAAAAAAAACCACAAATGGTATCATTCATAGATTTTGAGTTATGATCACTCAACTTCTTATTAGCAACACTAGTTAGAGGAGTAGTTGTAGTATAACCATCTATGATAGATTGCCAAATATCAAATGATAGAGATATAATGTATGTCCTCATCCTTGTGATATAAAAAGCATAATTTGACCCATTAAATAATGGTTTTTGATTATTAGATAAACCTTACATCTATTAACTTGCCATATTGTACCTTAGATCACCTTCAAGTGGTTAAAATTTCAATGAAGGTCCTAATCTAATGCCAATTGTTATAGGTACAATCACTGAGAAGGGGATGAATCAGTGATGCAAGATATTTCAAAATTTAATTGCAATCATTTCAAAATCTTAATCAATGATCACATGCAATCATAAAGCATACAAGATGTTCATAATAGTGAATAAGAAAGATGATGCAAGATCATACACATAACACAAGATCTATGTGGGAGACCCTTTTTGAGAATAAAACGCACTCTCAAACATGCAAACACAAAGACTACTTGTCTTATAAGATGATCATAAACTAGGCACTATTTTTATTCATAAATTTGAATATTTAAATTCTAATGGTCACTGTAAAGACATTAAACATCGATCACCTTAACCTCATCTCATGATTCCTAGAAACTATGGATAAATGCATACCATCGATCTCCTTTGAGTAGCTCAATATCTATCTTGAAATTCTCACCATTATTCTTAGATCAGAGCTCCCATGATTATGCCACTTTACAGCTCTAAATGCCTTCTACACATTTGACTTTTGACTTGACCCATATCATCGATCTCTATTAGTATGAATGCTCGTGAATGATCGATCTTCTGTTAACTCAACAAGATAGTGACACTTTTCACCAACATGTGCAATCTTATATTATTTGACATTTTGACTAAATACACATGTTGGATGAAGATTTGGATGATGAATGCTCACTGTTAGATCAACTAGCTAGTGACCTTAGACTTCAATGAAGTTAATTTTGATGGTATTTATCCCATCATAGCCTGTAAGAGAAACTTTGAAGGTTTATAACTTGAGCTAGAAAACACTTCAAGAGGCCAAATTTTCAAGTTACATTCTTGGTACTATAGACAAAATCTCCATGAAATCTTTTGACCTTGGTTGACTTTTTGAGTACCTAAAATAAATGCACAAAATGTTTGGTTAATTCATATCTACATGATGTGTAGTGATGGTTTAGCTTCTCTTAAGCTAGAAGATGCATGTTTCTCATTCTAAATGATCAAGTGACATACCATAGCTTTAACAAGACATTTATAGATGCTTTATAACTTCTTCCTTATCCTTATAGACCTAAAAATGTGTTATATCTCTCCAAACTATCAAACTAATCATTTTGTCATTAATGCATTAGTATAAAATGCTTTCTTTGACATCAATGAAAACCAAAAATCAATGACTATGATCAATAGTTCTTATTTAGGTATGATATCAATAAAAAATCAAACTTATGCTTTGATGGCAATCATGGTGATTCTTATAGAAACACATCATGGAAGTTTCTCAAAAAAGTATAATCATATATAGAAGGTTCCATAGATTCTTGCATCTCATTTATCTTAATGATAAATGCTTAACACCCTTATTTTAAGTTTTTTTGAGTTGAGTTGTAGAAATTGACCTTAATTTTAACTCCCTTATCTCATCCTAAAGTTGTGTGATATTTAAAATTATCTTGACACACAATCCTCTTCAAAAAATAGTTAACTTGGCTTTATGCTTAGCAAACCAATTGACTCCTAGTATCACATTATATGATCCCAGTGGTGATGCATAAATATATTCCACTACAGTGAACTCAGGTAAGTTAATCTCTACTTTGACTAGACACTTTTTAAGTTTGACTATTACCTCAATCCCATATTATACCAACCATGCATATGCCATAATCCCAACCTTAATAGATAAATTACTAAGCATCCTAGGGGAAATAAAATGTTTTTTAGTTAATATATCAATAAAAATAGAAATTGAATGATCAAACAAAATACCTAATAGTTATATAGGTGAAGTTTGATACTCAACTTGTTGATTAGCAATAGCTATATGAATTCATTATTAAAATGTACCTTGTTAAGAAGCTGAACCTTTGTTCTTTGATTTATCCTACTAACATTCTAGAATAAAATGGTCACCTCCATAAATTAATCAACCTCCAACTACTCCTTTCCTCTTAGACTATTGATTTCCCTTAAAAACACCCTTGAAAACATTATTAGGTTTTCTATTCCTTGCACCATTATTGAACTTGGCATTGCGATTCTTGAACTTACCCTCAAAATCTTTGCTCTTCTACTTCCATTTATTCTTCTTGAAAGTTGGGTTAAAACTTCCAAATTTCTTTTTTAACTTATCTCTAACTTGGGCAAGAGATTTTAGTTTCTTTTCTTACTTGACTGCCTTCTTAAACACCTAATCCATAGTAGATGAGCCATGCACATATACTTTATAGCTAATTTGGGGTTTCAATCCCATAATGAATTTACTAATTGTAAACCTATCATGTACCTAATACTAAGGTACATACTTAATAAGCTTGATGAATTACTCCCAGTATTCATCCACTGACAAATCCCCTTATTGACCATTTTCCCACAAGCTAAAATGGATAAACCCTCTATAGTCAGAATATTTTATATGGGTATTTTATAATGTTATAGGGCATGTTGTATCTCATTTTTTGTCATTTCATATTCCATTATAAGTTGTGGTCATGGTCTAGCTTAGTCCTTGTATCTTTTGGTGTATTAAGGGTCATTTTTGATCATATATGCAAGTAGCATATTTTCATGGTGTTGAGCAGTTGCAATAGCAAATCTAGAAACATTTAAGCTTACACTTGGGAGATTTTTTCAATTTTTTTCCAAGTTTTAGATAATTCAAAATTCCTTCAGAGAAATTGTCAACACAAAGACAATATAAAAAGTACAAGGTATACTTCCCTCAGAGAAATTATTCCACTTTTTTGGCTAAGTGTTATTTGTTTTAAGAGTTTTGTTTTAGGATTTTTGGGCTAAGTGTCAGGAATTATTTCAAGAAAAATTTCTAAAACAATAATCCCAAAGGGAATTTCTTCAGGAAAATGAACCCTACAAAAATCTTGAAAAGTATTTATTTGAGAAGTGGACCTTTACAAAAATCTTGAAGGGTATATTTTTTAAATCAAGTGTCAGATTTCTTTCAGGAAAATTATCTACATAATTTTCTCAAAGGCATATTTATTATAGGGAAAATTTTATGAAGGCATGAATTATTTTAGATAAAATGTATGATGCAAAAGACAAGGGTTATTTCTTTCATAAAAATTATTCAAATAATTTTTTTGAAGAGCCATTCTATAGGAAAGTGGTCTGATACACTTTTTCTGAAGGGAACTTTTTAAAGCAAAGTATCCCAAACACTTTATTTAAAGGGTCTTTTTCTTCATCAAAATGTCCAAAGTAGAATTTTTGAAGGGTATTTTATTAGTAAAATAGACCAATGCAAAATATCTAAAGGAAATTTTCAAAGGGCAAAGGGCTATTTTGAGAAGGCCTAAGGTAATTCTAAAGACATAATTTTTTTAGGAAAATTATCCTACAAAAATTACCCTAATGTTTAACTTCTTTAAAAATTTTGTCTGATATTCAATGCCCAAAGATAATGTTGTGAATAAAAGAAGCAGTCCAGGATCTCTCTTTACTCACAAGGATTTTAAGACAATTTGGGTTCACTTAAAGTGTAAATTACCATTTCATAAGGATAGGACTAGATTTTCATAGTCCCCATTAGATTCCAAGAATTATTGTAATGGATTAAAATTGGATGGGATCTAATTGGTTCTTCATTGTGTGTATTGAGATACTTGGGCCAAGTAACAAAAATTATAAGTAGGCACTTTGCTGACATCACCATTACCACATGTGGATGAGTAAGAGAGAATTAGTCATATGGGTTTATTCACATTTGTGATTAGATCATATGAACCAAATTTTAGGTCCTCTAACTAAGTGCATCAAAATTTATAAACTTACAAAGTGAGATCCTCAATCACTTTCTACATATTTTCCCATACTTAGCCATTTGCAAGAGGTTCCAACAAAGCTGAGTGAGCATATTCACAAATTTATATTTCACATGCGTGAAAGTTATAGGGGAAAGTAGTCACATGGGTTTTTTTCATCTTGGTCAATAGTTTCTATGCATCAAGTTCCAGGTCCTCTATCAAAGTGAAAATGGCGTTGTGCACATACAAAGTTATCTCCTCAATCAAATTTTGCTAATTTTTCCATAGCCAAATGAGCTTGACCATTTCTAGGATGTCATGTAGATGCATTTGAACAATCTAACCTATGAATTTAATATCTTCACTTAGAAGGATCCCAAGACCAGTGGATCAAATGGGTTCATTCCTTTTAGCCTTAAGAACATCTCCTAATAGTTTGGTGCCTCCATGACCTTTGTGCTTCAAGATATAAGCATTAAAAGTTAGATCTATAACATAATACATTTGTGTTGACATAAAATTCATGTCTTAAAAATTATCCATTACAATTCAAAGGGGAAGATCTGATGGTATGGATTAATAAAAAAAATCTAATGGTATGAGCTTGACTAGTAGGAAAATGGGCACAGGTAGATCAATGGCTCACATTTAATTATAGATTTAGATCTAACAACATGTGATAAAGTTAATGAGTTAAGGAACTAAAGATGTTTCCATGTAGCAGAAGTGTGTGAAGTAATAGACTGATAGTTGGATCCTAATATCAATGCATGATTGATAAGTGACATGAGTGAATTTAATCATGTAAATCAAGATCAATAGAGTAAGGTTAATCAAGAGATCAATGATATGATTCCATTTTCAATGGCCAATCAAATGAAGTAAAATCATAGGTGACTTAGTGTATTCATTTAAAATTTCCAAATTATTAGTTTGAGTGTGGATTATGACACCCTATCTAGAGCTATTTTTTGGTATGCTCTTGTGACCCTCTCAGACACCATTTCTCTCATTACCAACCATCCAAAACCTTATAAATGGTCATTTAACCTCAACCAAGATTCTTTTCCTAGGCCAATCCTATTCCCCTAGGTCTCGAGCCTATAAGACAAAAGTTTCATACTTTTATTATAGCATCGGACCTTAGGGTGTCCCATTTTTGGTTCTCCTATCCATTTACATTTCAAGCCCAAATGGTCATTTTCATCTAATTCTTATCGTTCATTATGTCAGCCTAATGTGAATACATCTAACCCATGACCAATGGTTCCCTATAAAATCCTACCCAATGCTCATTTACAAGGGAGGTGACAAATATTATAAATAAATCAAGAATACAAATAAATTACTAAGGCAAACTTCCCTATTCTCTACATACAGTCACCCAACATAGATATAAACACACTCAAACCCTCATACTATCCCTAACCACCTCAAGAAATCTCAATTTGGAATTTTTTCATCTGTATTACACTATTTCAAAAATCACATTAGGTGAGAGAACTAAATATGGCTTGATCCCTCTTTAGAGTATTGGTATCTAGGCAACATGCCCACACAAGGGGTGTGGATTACACATTCAATGCATCTTACATACTAACCCCTAGTTTCTCAAGTGGTTCAAACATAATATTATTAAGCATGATGGAGGGTTAGGGTTTCAAGATTAAATCATATCTATAATGAGTTATATCAATAATCAACACTCAAGATTTCACAAGAAGTCTCACTCAGGGACAACACAAAAACTCAGAAGGTTTTAGGTCTCTATGATTAGTTTAGACAATAGTGGTAGGAGTGGACAATAGTGTTGAACCTTAAAGTATCATATTTTAAATGCTCATATCCTTTCATTGAATAAAATATAAATTCAAATTCATGACACTATCCCAGTCCTGCATAGCCAGTTCTAACCTTTGTATCATCTGTTTCAGTCTAGTTTTAAGCTAAGTTATATTTTTCCTTATTTATTGATATTTTTAGAAAGGTAAAAAAGATAAATAAATTATAAAAAGGAGGATTTTAATTATCTCTATATTATAAAATAATTTATAAATCTAAACCCTTAACTAAAATAGGAATAAAACTCCATAATTCTCAAAATAGTTAAATCGTTTGGTGAACCTGATTTACTTCGAACAAATCTCATACTCTAGGTACCCCAAGGGTTTTTCTTCACATTTTAGTGCAAAAATTTAATTTCACAATTCTTATTTTTTTATAAATTTTTATAAATTTATTTTATAATTAAAATTATTACAATAATTTCAAATTTCTAACACTCCAACCTAAAACCCTAGATTTCCAAACCAGGTCCTCAAACCCCAAGCCTTCCTCCCTTACAATTTTTAGATAATTTTTTTGAATTTTTGCAAATTGTTTAGAGTTTTTAAAATATTTTCAAAATATCTATGTGAGTTATCATTATTGAATTTATTTTGTTTCTTAATATTACTTTTACATACTCTCTTTGGTGAAATCAATAAAATGGCCAATAAGGCACTTCTTCCCTCTCATCCTATAGATAAATTTCTAATTTTTTCTCATAATTATGACAATTAATGGACAAGTTTTCAAAATTACACATTAGCTAAAAATGAGTAAAATGATTTATTTTACAATGAAGATAATTACTATTGTTGTAATGAGGAATATGATGATGCATATGCAAGTGATAGTGAAGAAAAAGTAGATGCATCTTCTTCTCTCAAAACTATCTCTTTTCTTCCCTCTTCCAAGGAAAATAATTTTGATAAAAGGTAAAGTTAATTTTCACCTCATTTTCCTATGCAAAATACATAAAATATACAAATTAATCATACAATTCCAAGTAAATCTCTCATTGGTGATAATTTTCTTGCATTTGAAAATAGTTTTCCCTCTCTTTTGCTATTTCTATGTTCAAATTACAACAATATAAATGAAATAGAATAAAATTTCCAATGAATAATTCAAATGATCAATATCATGTTCTTAACACTAATGTTTCATATCAAATAATGACAAGATAATGTTTAAATGATAAATCTCTTACTCTTACTTCTCATATTGTAAATGAAAATAGTGCATGCACTTCATTCAAGGATAACATAGATTCACATAGTATTCCAATTTCACAAGACAATTTATTGTATATTAGAAAAGAATTAAAATCTTCTCTTGCCCCTCTTCCTAGTGATAATGGAAGCAATAATGAGTATAAAAGTGAACATGCAAATAAATATGACAATGACAGTGAATATGAAAGTGACACTTCTACTTCTGCTCTTTCAAATGAATAAAATTCTGATTGTGATAATGCATGTAATAACGATGACTATTATGCATATAATGAAGAATATAATGCATCTCATGCTTCTAACTCTTTATTAACTCCTCTCAAACATAATGCATTAAATTATTTTATTCCTACTTCTATGCATGATTCTATTTCAAATGATGTACATGTCAATGATAAAATCACATCTTCTATTCAATTAGAATGTGATTCACTAATACTAAATATAACAATGAATCTCAAAATCCACCCATACTACTGTAACACATGTTTCTCACTCTTCACCTAAAGATAATGGTAGCACACATCCCTCTACTAAGGTCTAAGTTACTATTCCTCCAAAGGTTCAAGTGAGCACACCCACTCTCTATGATCCAATTATTAAATGTAACATTCCCATGGCTAAACTAAATGATAAAATTCAGAATTTAAATGAACCACTTCAAGACATTAATATACCATCCCAATATATTATTTATTTTAGGAATTAAATTGGTGAATTACAACACTAAGTACATCTCCTTACTTTGGAAAACACTGCTTATAAGTCTTGGATAGATGTCAATGACTTGCATGGTAACCCTCTTCCAAAGACATTTATCAAAGCTTCATTGCCTAAGAATTTATAAATACCATCAGTTCATCAATTTGATGGAATTAGATATCCATCCATACACCTTAAAGCCTTTCAAAAGGCTTTGCCATCTCATGCAAGTCCTTTGATTCTACTTAAGTTGTTCTATCAAACATTAGTGGGTAATACACAAAACTGGTTCTTTCATCTACTCGTTGGTTCCTTGCATACATATGATGACTTATAGGAGGCATTTGTTAGATATTACATTGTAAACATGGGCCCTCATGTTACGTATGAGAAACTTGTTGCATTACATCAGAATTATTCAAAGCTAGTTAGTGATTATCTCTTGCAATTTAAGACTCACATATTATGATTGATATATAAACCAATGGATTTAAAGATTCATCATATCTTTATTAAGGGACTTCACCAACCCCTTTTAAAGCATATATTACATCAAACAAAGTCCTCCTTTAGGCACTTATGTTATATAGTTTAACCTTGGAGAAGAAATAGGGTTGATTGAGTCATATTTAATTGATCGGATTACTCTAGATTTCACAACATTATCTCCATATATAGCTCTTAGTACTCAACATCCACCATGTCCAAAATAAGATAGGAAACCAAAACTAGAATAGCAACTAGTTAAGAACAAAAAACTAGTTTCTAGAGCACCACCTACAGTATGCACTATAGAGAATAGTAGTAGGGCACCACTATAGTTTGATTCAAAATAGGATAGCTTATATGTCATATTATCAACACTACTAGATAGGAGGTTAATCACATTGTCTTCTACTCATCATCAAGATCCACATCTTTTACACAAATAGCCACATCAACCCTTTTGTAACTATCATTATATCCATGGACATAAAGATAATGATTATTATGGAATTACAAACTATATTATTAGATATGTTGATAATGATATCATAGTATTCACACTAGGGGCATCAATATCTCCTCCATCATGGATCCATAGACCTCATCCCTCCATGACTGAGTCATCCTAGGATATTCCTTCATAGGAATCATTAGTTACTCATCATGAGAGAAATGTAATTCCCAAGATAGAGCCTCATAGGAGATCTCCTATCCCACCTACTCAGAGGGTTTGGAGACTAGTACAGTAAGAGAAACCTACATATAGTAGTGTAGTACATGGAGTACATAGTGCAATTTCATATACATATCTAGCATAGTCATAGGCATCACAATAGAGTTTTTAGGGTCTTATCTCACTTAGTAACCTACTATTATTAAGATTATATGAACCCACATCATAGAGTAATATTCTATATAGATATTCACTATAGTAAAGTTTCTCATGACCTATTTCACATAGAAACCCACTATGATTGAGATTAGATTAGCCCCCATCATAGGTTGCAATTCCATCTTGATCTATTACTTAGTCATATGTATCACAATAGAGGCCACAAGGTGTTATTACATATATCAGTCCACTACAATTATGTATAGATGAGCCTCCTTCAAAGCACATAGTTTCATTTGTGCATCCATTAAGATTGTATCTTATAGAGTCTCCATGTATATCTATAGTTAGTGCACTATAGACAAAATCAGATATAGGTCATGTTCCTATATAGCATGAAAAGTATAGCCACATGTTTAGTTGGCTATCAAGGTTTATATAGTGATAAAAAACCATGGGTCTGTATGCATTATCCATGCTTTAAAACACTTTTTAACTATATGCATTATCCATGCTTCACATTTATACTACCATGCTAGAATTACATTTTTTTGTTATATGCTATTGTTTATCAATTTATCTACATTACCATGTTTCACTTGATCTTCTTTGAGTGTTTGTACTGACACCCAAAACCTTCATTGATTCACTCTACCCATGGAAGGGGCATCCTACTTCTACATTCGAGACATACATCGACATATCTACCCACTGAGGCCATCTTATGAATGATTAAACCATATAAGCTATGTCATTTCTACACCACACACTCTAGATATTATATTGGTATATTACTTACTAGTTTACATAGATTTTTCTATCAACACTCACTAGTATATAACACTTGTGTATTTCTTAAAATCTACCTAGTCTTGTATTCCATGTTCTGTAAACTTTCACTTATTTCTTAGATTAGTTAGATGTGATAGTATTTAAGTCATTTACATTGATTCCTCTCTTGATTTAAGTAGCTAGATGTGATTGCATTTATCAGTTCTTATTTTGTCTCTTATGTGTGCCTTAGGACATTTTCCAATGTCCTTTGATTGTACTCTTGTATGTGATTATGGTCCCTGAGCCAATCTTTCTTGTTTGGAATTGTATGTGTATGTAGGCATCTAAACATGCCTTACATTCTTTATTTCCCAATTTGAGTGACCTATCCCCATGTCCCTTATTTTCTTGGCCCCTTGGCTTCTTTGTTATGCTTCTTACCTCATGCCTTATGTCCTTATTTGCTTGTTTGATTCTTAGATGTTTGCAATGCCATGATCCACATCATGCATTATCTTAAGTTATTAGATGACATAATGGACATCATGCTCCAGTCCTCATTAAAAACTAACAACTAACTATATTTCCACTTTCAATTTAGTGTATTACATATGTTATTACATTGCTACATTTATCTAGGCATACCCATGTTGATCTAACAATCTCCAATACAAACTATGCTATATTTTGAGACATCTTTTTTATTATTATTGCTATATCATATATTTCACAACATAAAATAATTGCATGGATATTTATTTTAATGGAATTCATTATATGGCCTTCATTCCTACCCTCAAAAGAGGGGGAAACAAATAGGAGTTTTGTCACAAAGATTAGAGCCTTTTACTGATCAAAAATTAGTTTTTAGAACACTTAGAACAACATTTAGTATAGTGACAAATATAGAATAGTGAAAAAAATATTAAAGGATAAAAGTGCCATACTTGGACTATAGCATCAGATAATAAAGTGTCCAATTTTTAATTCTCTTATCCAAATAACCAAAAACTTATATTTTCTAGAAACAGATAGAAAGGTAATATTAGTTATAATTTTTCTAGCTATTGTATAGTTTAGATTGGGTAGTTTTAGTATAGTTTTACTTAAAGTATCTAGATATAGGGGGAATCATGTGTGGGATGATGCTTTCACTTCTAGTTTTAGATTGGGTAGTTGGTACAAACTTCTAGATAAAAATCCATGTTATAGAAACTAGTGATTGGGGGTAATTTACATGACACATTTGACTTATTTTCTTTTCAATTCATTATATTACCTATGTATTCTTAGTATTTACATTTATTATTCCATCTATAGGTGGTTGGTATCATTTTAGAGTGGCTTTCATATAAGCCTAGTTCTCAGTTTGGAGTGGCTTTCATACAAGCCTAATCTCCACCTTTTGGAGTGGCCAAGATTGGCTTAGTTCTCAGTACACATTTAGATATCCATGCCACATTGTTAGATTATAGAGCATTCATGGTATTTAGGAGCCATACCATATGACACACATTTATACTAGTATCAGTTCATTACTTCACTTAGTGGGTAATGATGGAGCCAAAGGACTAGCTAACCTATGTATTCTTGAGCCACCTACTCAGAGGGATTGGACACATGATCCAAACATCGATTAACACGCGCATGATCATATAACTTCACTTAGTGGGTAATAATAAGCCACTCTTAGGGATTGGCCAATCAGCTCTATTTGTGATATTGATTTTGGTACAACATATATCTAGCATTAATTAACATTAATCAACATTACTCAGTATCATTCAACATCACTCAACATCACACATCTTTATGGGATTCACCCTTATAGGTACATTCATGTATGCTTTTTACTTTTTATTTATCCTAGTATTTTGTTTTAATATACCACTAGAATAAAGGGGGGGAATGTAGTCATATAAAATGTCCAAATTGGTAGTTTAAGTGTTGCTTATGATACCCTATCCATATCTCCTTTTTTACATGCTCTTGTGACCCTTATAGACACATTTTCACTCATTACTAGCCATCCAAAACCTTATGAATGGTCATTTCACCTCAATTAGGATAATTTTCCTAGGCTAATCTTATTCCCCTAAGACTTAAGCCTATAGGATAGGAGTGCCATACTTGGAATATATCATTGGACCCTAGGGTGTCCCATTTTTGACATTCCTTTCTATTTGCATTTTGAGCCCAACCAGTCATTTTCATCCAATTCTTATCCTTCATTATTTTATACTAGCATGAGTACATCTACCCATGACCAATGGTTCATTATAAAATCCTATCCAAAGCTCATTTATAAGGGAAGTGAAAAATATTATAAAGAAAGAAAGAATACAAACAAGGAACTAAGGTAAACTTCCCTATTCTCTACATACAGTCACCCAATATAGCTACAAACACACTCAAACCCTCATACTAGTTCTTAGCCATCTCAAACACTCTCAATTTAGCATTTTTGCATCTACATTACACTATTTCATAAAGCACATTAGGTGGGAAAACTATATATAGCTTGATCCCTCTTTTGAGTATTAGTATGTAGGTAGCATGCCCACACAATGGTTGTGGATAACATGTTAAGTGCATCTTACACACTAAACCCCATTTTTATCTAGTGGTTCAAATATAATTTTATCAAACATGATGGAGGGTTAGGGTTTGAATATTAAATTATCTCTACAATGAGGTTTTTTAATAATTAGCACTCAAGATTTCATAAGCAGGATCACATAAGAATAATGCAAAAACCCAAAAAGTTTTAGGTCTCTATGACTAGCTTGGACAATAGCGGTAGGAGTGAACAATAATTTTGGACCCTAAAGTGTCCTATTTTTAGCACTCCTATTTAGATTCATGACACTACCCCAGTCCTAGATAACCAGTTTCAACCTTTGTATCATCTGTCTCATTCAAGTTTCAAGCTAAGATATATTTCTCCTTATTTATTTATATTTTTAGAAAGGTACAAAAGACAAATAAATTATACAAATCAAGATTGTAATTATCTCTATATTATATAATGATTTATTAATCTAGAACCTTAACTAAAATAGGAATAAAAGTCCATTATTTCCAAAATATTTAAAGCACTTAAGCAAAGGTTGACAAAGTAATTTTTGATGGGATAAGGTAAACAAAAGGCATGAAGCTGAGTTAAAGCATGGTTTAATTTAAACTAGAGCCAACATTTTGAAGGATGACACTAAGGTGGACATGTAGATCTCAATAGTTTCATCTCCAAAGACCAACTGCATAAAAGGGACCCTACTCTTCACCATTGAATGTAATGAAGAACCAGTGAAGAACAATTATCACTAGGAAAAAATCCCTAACAAATTCATCTAATTATTTTAATTGCATTGATGTTGAAATCTATCTCAAAATAATTTAACCCTATCATTGCAACCATCAGGGAAGATCAAGGAAGGAATATTGTAATTGTGTAACCACTTAAAGTGACCTAGATAAATCAAAAGGTTTGAGGGAGCATAATTTGTAGAAGCATTTGTAACTATGATTCAAACATTCAAAATGATTGATTCCCCTTTTTAACACCAAGGCTTCCTTTCTCGTGCTACCTTTCTTCTATAAATATAGATTTTTAGCTATTGTAAAAATAACCACACCATATATGGTGAAGCCTTACTAGATTGATGTTATATTATACTTTTGAACATTAATACAATTTAGTTTCTAATTTTTGAACAATTTTCTAAGTTTTTAAGTGATGTATCATGATGAGAAGTGATAGTTCTCTATCCTTCCATCCCTTATCCTTTCATATTTGAGTAAGATTTTCTAGTCTAATAGGTCATATAAAGTTTAGTCTAGTGTGTAAAGATTTTTCAAGTGTATAATTATACTTAGAGTGTATAATCTATCCTATAGTTCATTTACCTTGTATTTCTACTCACATCTCACCATTATATTGAAATTCTCATGTTAGAATCTATTAAAAATTAGACTAATTTGTATATTATGTTTCATTATGGTAGGAATATGATGGTAATGTAGAATACATTCTTAGTGCATCACCTTATTTAGATTATGTTCAATTTTTGAATTTTATAACTCTTTTTTCCCATAAATATGTAGTAGATTAAGTGACAAACATTGCATGATATATTCAAGGAGCTAGCCCTTAAACCTAAAGGCTAATTTCTGATAGAGGTACACCCACATACTTGGAAATGTTCCCATGTTTCCCAAATATAGAAAAAGTTTGAAAAACCTCTTATAGGGTGTAAGATTTGGTGACAACACCTTTTCTTAAGATTCTAAAAATTCATAAGCTTTTGGTCAAAGTATAGTTGTGGAATCCATCGTGACTTAAATAGTGTCACAAATTATTCCCAAGTAGTGGTGGTTGAGTCGAGGTTCTTCTCAATCTTCTTATTTTCCCACCAATTCATTACTTCACCAACAAGAAAATAAGCTCTCCATATTGATTTCATGACTTCATAATAATACTAAATCTCAAAATAATTTTCCATTTTTGTTATCCATGATTCAACTCCATCTGCTAATATAGTTCCATCAAACTTGGGTGGATTCACCTTTTTCATGTCACATACCAACTCTATAGCTACTCAAGCTCTCACATCCTATGGTACTTCCTCATGAATCTAGTTTTGAGGATGTTCTTGGTCATCAAGATGCTCTTTAAGTTCCTCTTGAGCATCCTACTATTCATGACCATGCACTTATTACTCTAGGGCTATGATCTGGTCCCTAGTCTCTTGTATAATTGTGAGGATTTGGTCTAAATTTGTATCTTGCTTAGTGATAAATTGATTTTGATAAATAAGGGGTTTGATATTCAAAATAACCTTGACTTCTAGTCTAACACATACCATTGTTCTTCTTAATTATTTAGAGAATAAACTTGTGTTAGTAGACACATTAAGTCCTAGAGTTTGAGCCTTAGCTTTGATACCACAATGTAAAAACCCCACTGAGTTTTACTAGAATATAATAATATTTAAAAAAAATCAAATATACATATTTAACATATAAATTTCACCATGAGAAACCAAACTAGTTATCTTTAACTAACATCATTAATTTAGTTAACGAAAAGAGTTATAACTAATCCACTTAACTAAGGATCACCATGAATAGATATATAAGTCATGAAAAATAATTAAACAATAATAAATATTGTATATAATCTTTAATGAAATGGTACACATTCAACCATGGTCGGTATAGCATTACAATCATTATTATATAAGTATAATAAATAAATGTTACAATTTTTATCAATATAGAATAATATTTCAAATGATAAAACATGATACAAAGCTACTCTAAGTAGAGTCTCCAAAACTCAAGAGTCTCTATGACTCAAGTAAAAATATGTGGTCTCAAGTGTAGTCTTAAGTATAATACTCCATCTAGGTGGGAGAGCATCATCCAATCACTTTTACACACCAACCAAAGATCATATATCCCCCACACTATCTCTCAATCAATGGGATGACCCTCCCTTCATGGATGGGTAGATAATGATGGTTTGAGAATCCAAAGTAACAAAATATAACTACTGTGTTGAATATATCTAATACATAATGATACCATAAATAAATACATTCTAATATGATATCACACAAATATGAAAAATATATCAACATATGAAATGACAATGTTTATCAAACATTACTTTGGGCAAAGTTTTCAATTATAAATTATCTCTCAGATCAATCAAACTCATACACACCACTTGAGTAGATTAACCCTCATCTTGTATTAATGGTGTTAATTAAGCCATTAGAATCCATCCACTACTTAATTAGGGTCATGAATGTAAGATTTGGTAAATTAATTAAGAATATTAAAACCAAATAGATTAATTCATAATATTGTAACTATGTAACCACTTGAAGTGACCTAGATAAATCAAAAGGTTTGAGGGAACATAATTTATAGAATCAGTTGTAACTATGGTTCAAACATTTGAACTTATTGATTCCCCTTTTCAGTGCCAAGGCTCCCTTTCTCTTGTTACCTTTTTATAAATATATCTCTTCAGCTATTGTAAAAATAACAAAACCATGTATTGAAAAACCCTACTATATTGATTTTATATTATTATTTTGAACATTAATATAAGTATGTTTCTAAGTTTTGAACAATTATCTAAGTTTTAAGTGATGTATAGTGATGAGAAGTGATAATTCTCTATCATTTTTTCCCTTATCCTTTCATGTTTGAGTAAGAGTTCCCAGTCTAATAGGTCATATAGAGTGTAGTCTAGTGTTTAAATATTTTTCAAGCATACAATTATCTTTGGAGTGTGAAATCTACCCTTTGTCTCATTTACCTTTTATTTCTTCTCACATCTTACCTTTATATTGAAATACTCATGCTAGAATCTATTAAAACTTAAAGACTAGTCTATACATTCTATTTCATTATGGTAATAATGTGATGGTCATGTGAAAGAAATTATTGGTGGATCACTTTATTTATATTAGGTTAAATTGATGCAGTTCTAACTTTTTTCCCCCATAAATAATTAGTATCTTAAGTGACAAACATTTCACAATATATTTAGGTAGTTAGACCTTAAACCTAGAGGCTCATTTCTGATATAGGTACACCCACATACCTAACAATGTTCCCATGTTGCCAAAATATGAAATAATCCTAAAAAACTTATTATAAGGTGAAATATTTTGTGATAATAGTTTTTTCACACCCGATGGGACCCCATTATCTTCAAGACAAATTTTCAAGGTGAATGTTGGTCTTGACAAACACCAACTATAAATTGGTATGCTACCTAGTATTTGACCACTCCCAAAACTAAATCTAGTTTCAAACCATTATTTAGCTATACAATGTCCCCCATAATTTATGGTCATCACTAGGTCATCCTCTTCTAGACCATCCAATCTAATTAATCCATTGATTTAGCTTGAGATCCCTTTTGTAACTTAGTATCTATAGCTTAATCTTCCCTTTGAAAAATGAGTAGATTTTGTTAGAGATCAAGAAGAGGAAGAGGTTGAAGAATTTAAAGACCTCAAAAAAGAAGACATGACTATCCCTCATGATTTACCTACCTTCAAAACTAATAATTAAATCCAACTTTATGCATATGATGACATCCCTCCTAATGCCACAAAAGGTGTGCCCACAATCAATGATGAGAGTAATATCACACCTAGTGAGAACATTAGAGATGTTTATAACTTTTAAATTTCCAAAATATTATTTGAGAGAACATATCCATTAGGCCCTTTACCATGTCCCTTAAAGGAAAGTCTCTTGATTGGTATAGGACTCTAGAAGGTGGATGCATCACAATGTGGGATGAGTTTGGAGTGTTTCTAACTTCTAGATTTAAAAATGAGAGTGACCATGCTTCTCTCATACATCAGCTCAACATGATAAAGAGTGGACCCAAGGAAATAATGCATGACTTCAAAAAAAGGAATAATACTTGGCATAGGTTGACACCTCCTATGAGACAAACTACTATTTTTTTATTCCTTACTTACTTAAGAGACATGGGGACTAAAATTGTTTTTATGATTTAATCTATGAGAGGATCTACCCTCCCTGAAGCATATGAGATTTCTATCAAATCTTAAAATAATCTCATCTAAGATGGAATACTACCACCTAAAGTGTTTATTCCTCTTTTTTCTCATAGATCTATTAGTAATCTAGACATAGCCCAAGTTATTAATGCCAATACCAAAGCTAATGTGGCTCCTAGGAAAGTAGAGAATAATGCTGATTAGAAAGCAAAGTTCCTAGTATTGAAGCCTCAGAATAGACAAGATAATGTGAAACAAAGTTCTTATCATAACCCTTACCCTTATAAGCAACAATATGGAAGAGGGAGAGGGAAATGATAGCCTATTCCCAATAGGCCTACTAATATATACAATCCTAACTCTATCAGCAATGTAAAGGAGATGGTACCAGTTCATAGAAATTTGCTAAAAGGAGAAGATAGGAAGAAATAAAAATTCATGGATGCCAAAAAAAATGGGGAACAAACTCTAGTGGCTCAAGGGGGTTACTCCCCTTTTATAAAAATAAGATGAGGTGATGATGTAAGATAATGAGGGTTGGAAACCTCAAGGAGAAATCTTCACCAATTTTTTGGTTGAAGATACTTTTATGATAAATCAAGGAGCCTCTATGTAAAAAAAAGGGGCCAAGAATAGGGATATAATAAGTGGAAATAACATGCTTAAAGGTTCATCCAATACTCCTACAAGGCAACAAGACATAGGTGCAAGTGTGTTAGTTCTTAAGGATTCCACACCTCTAATGAGTCAAAATATGGTCATGTTTGCCTCTATTCTTCAAGTTCCATGTAATTATCTACCTATAAAATACTAAGATAAATTAGGTATGGAATATTTAAAAATTTTATATTATTTGAATAATAATAAAACATCCATTTCTCTTTGGGATATCCTTCATATGCCTGGTCAAAATGAGCTCTTGTAAAGGTAGTTATCCATTATCCCTGCTAGTGCCTCAATCTCAAATTAAATTCATGGCCATGTTACTCTTAAAAATTATCCTAGTACCTTTATTTAACCATCCACTAAGTCTAAAAAACCTCCACCATTTTACCTCACCCTCATTATAGGTGACAAATTGGTACATAATTACATAGTCCATAGTGGAACTTCTACTTCTATCATGCCTAAAATTGTATCTGACATGCTGAGATTTAAGTATGAGCCACATAAAAAATGGGTCCTTAAATTACATGGTACACCTACCAAGATGGTAGGGATGATAAAAGTCTTGAAGGTTTTCTTTCATGGCTATCCTAGTTTTCCTATCTTTAAGGACATAGTTTAGGTTGACATCCCATCCCACTTTGTAATCTACCTATTAAGGGACTTCATAGCCAAGATAAGTGGTTATCTATTAGATAATTGGTCTTTCTTGGATTTCATAACAAGATACAGGGCCAAGGTGACAATTAGGACACAACCTCTTACAAGGATACATATTTAACCTTACATTGAGATAAGTTTTAATTTGAATTGTGTTGTTCATGAAGAAAAGGATTCTATTCTAGATGATGGCACTTATTCCAAGCTTGAGGGAATTTTATATTTGTTTCTTGATGAATATGGTACTAATAATTATGATTAATATCCTTATTCTCTCATGGAGTAAACTGATCTAGGAACATATTTTATACATGAAGAATTAATATTGATACCTCTACTTACCAAGGAAGAGGGTGAAGATGATGAACTATGGAAGATGATTTTTGACTATTCAAGAAGTAAAGTCAGTATAGGGGTTGGTGTTATGTTGGTATCTCCATACAAATAATAATATTATGATTCATATATATTTCATTATAGTTTCACTTGTAATGTGGCTGAGTATGAAGGTCTAATTCATGGCCTTCAATGGGCAAGGAGAAATGGAATAAAGAACCTCCAAGTGTATAGAGATAATGAATTGGTTATACAGTAGGTGAGGAATTTAATTTATACCAATAACCCTTTGCTTAAGTCATAAAATCATGGGGTATGGGATCTGCTTGAGGACGTCAATGCATTGAACATTCACTCAGTCCCAAGGGAGCAGAATAGTCCTACCGATAGACTAGCTACTATAGGAACTCAATTTGGCACTCCAATAATCATAAAGGAGGAAAAAAATAAGTCTCATATTAATATCATTATCAAACCTTATATACCTGATAATGAAGTGTCTTGTCAAGTGTTTGAAGTGACAAACACATTGCATGCTTCTTGCAAAATGAGGCTGAGTTTTCTTCAAGAAATCATGGAAGGCTCCAAGAATAGCTGAGTGACTAGATCATACAACTAAGGAAAAATAATATACCTAAGGGATTGATTAAATTATAAATTATATTTAATGAAAATGATTAGAAGAGGAATCATAAATTAAGTGTATATATAAAAGAGGAGAATTACAAAAGGCTCTTGATCTTCAAAGACAAACTCCTCAAACTAAGCAAGGTATGTTCTACATTAGAAAATCAAGCATTAATTTAAATATGTAGAGAGTTTCATGATATATTTGCTTGGAAATATAAGTACCTTAAAGGATTTGATCCTAGCCTAGCACACTATACCATCGAGTTAGAACCAGGAGTTAAACTAGTTAGATAAAAGCCAAGACACATCAACCCTAAGGTTTAGTAACTCATTAGGATAGAGCTCATCAAGATCCTTGAATATGATATAATATTTCCCATCAAGAATTCAATGTGGGTAGATAACCTTGTGACTATTATAAATAATAATTGGGAGATAAGGCTTTGTGTATACTTTATAGATCTTAATAGAGAATCACTCAAAGATCACCATCCTCTACCCTTGATGAAGCAGATTCTATAGATGGTTTTAGGGTCTCAACATTTGTCCCTTTTGGATGGATATTCAGGATACAATCAGATTTTATTCAATGAATATAATTAGTTCAAGATAACCTTCAATACAAAATGGGGGACATTTTCCTATATGAAGATGCCATTTGGTCTATCTAATTCTGGTACCACTTTTAAAAAGGTGATAGACATGCCTTCAAAGGTTTGATCAATGAAATGTTACTGGGTTATCTAGATGATATAACAGTGTTTTCTAATGATTAAAATAAACACATGAAACACTTAAGGCAAGTGTTTGAAAGATTCAAGCAATATGGGATATCACTTAATCAAAAGACGTGCATCATTACTATTCATGAAGGTAAGCTCTTAAGGCATATTGTTTCTAAAGATGGTCAAAATATTGACCATAAGATAATATAGGCTATTATAGGCTTATCATTTCCATTACATAATAAAGGTATTAAAAGTTTCTTGGATAAGATAAATTTTGTAAGGAGGTTCATACCTAGTTTTACATCTTTAGTAAAACCTATCATAGCTATGCTCAAGAAGAACTAGGTGTTTTCTTGGAATAAAGAGGGTAAGAGAAGTTTTGAAGCCATAAAGAAAGTAATTGTATAAGCTCCTACCCTTGTGAATCCTAATTTTACTAAGGACTTGATGTTGTATTCATTTTCTAACCTTGATACTATCTAAGCCATGCTGATGAAAAATAATGATGGTGGTGTGGAGTGACCAATTACATTATTTAGTCAAGGTTTAGAATATTATTAAGTCAAATACACCTTTGTGTAGAAACAAGTCCTTGCTATTGTAAGAGTAATAAATAATTTTAGACATATGGTGTCAAATAACAAGATTCATGTTACGGTATCTCATCCCAACACCAAAGAATTTCTTTTGAGAAAAGACCTTAGTGAAGAGTAGGGTGGATCACTAAGGTGATGGAGTATGATGTTGATATCAAAGTGATAAAAATGGTAAGGGGTAAAGGCCTTTGTGAACACCTAGATTTGGATCTTCATGAATCAAAAGAAGAAGTTCTAGTCAACCATGAGTGTCCCAAATCAGCTAGTCCACTACCTCCACAAATTTGGACATAGGATATGATAAGATTTCTCCAAAATGGTGAGTACCTTGATAATATGAATAGATCACAAAGTAGATCACAAAGGAAGTGTTTTAGATTATAATCTATTATCTTTTATTTTATGTATGGTGTACTATTTATGAGGGACATAAATGGTGTGCTACTGATATATATTGAAAATTACTAGTTTGGAATGTTGTTTAAGAAGTTCCATGATGGGATAGTAGGAAGTCATTTCTCTACAAGGACCATAGCTACCAAGATCATGAGGGCCAATTATTATTGGCCTAGCCTTTTCAAGGATTTCCACGCTTGGGTGAGAAGGTGTGGATAGTGTAATTTCATTTTAGGAATGCAAAAGCTTGTAGCTCTTTCTCTGAAGTCTTTCCAAGTAAACCAACCTTTCATGCAATGGAGTCTTGATTTCATTGGCATGATAGATACCCCATCAAGTGCTGGTCATAAATGGATACTCATAACAACTAGATAGATTGAGGTAGTAGTATTGAAGGAGGCTAATAAGAGTGATATCTTAGAGTTCTATGAGATCATTATAATGAGGTTTGATAATCTTACTATTATTTTAAATAATGCTCTTGCTTTTATGGGTGCTAGGATAATTGATTGATCAAATTGAAATGGTTTATTCTTGAGCACTTAATCTAACTATTACCCTTAAGTTAATGGGTTGGTTGAATCTACCAATAAGAACCTGATCAGAATCATCAAGATAACCATGGAACATAACCAAATATCTTGGAACACCAAACTAAAGACAACCTTATGGTATGATAGATAACTCCTAAGAGGTCAATAGAGGATTCTCCTTTTGTGTTTGTCTATGGGAGGGAAACTAGGCTACCTATATCTCAAGAGATACCTACCTTGGAATTAGAACACCAACTAGAGTTTCTTGAGAAGACTCTAATGGAAGTAAGATTTACATAATTAATGGAGTTTTAAGAGACTAGAGGTAAATCTCATTAGGCCATGGAATATCACCAAGTACTCATGAAGAGGTATTTTGACAAGAAGACAAATCCATGATCATTTCAAGAAGGTGACATCGTCTTGAAATAGGATGAAGATAGAGAAAAACTAGGGAGGCATTTTAATTTTGATGCCCTATAGAGTGGACCATATGCCATCACCAAGTACAAGCAAAGCAACTACTTTCAATTAACAACGATGAATGGAGAAGAAATGCCTTTCCTTATGAATGGGATACATTTAAAACCTTGATATTGAGAGCTGAATTTCTATCTTATAAATATTAGGTTAGATGTGTGTTTCTTATTCTATTGTGTCCCAATAAGAGCTTTTAAAGCACATTGTATCTTGTTTAATTCCTTACTTTGTGTTTTATTCCTACTATTTTCTATGTTTCATGTGTTGTTCAAGGTAGTTTATATTTCTAACCTATATAATTGTGACTACATATCCTAATGGATAGGATTAGGCAACTGGTCATAGCATAGAAAGCATACCACCCTTGGGAAATTGCCAAAGATGTTCACCATTTTTCCCCACAAGACAAAATGGATCAACCCCTATAGTCAGAATATTTTATAGGGTTTTTTTTAATATTGTTATAGGGCATGTTTTAGCTCATTTTATGTCATTTCACTTGCCATTATAAGTTGTGGTCATGGTCTAGCTTAGTCCTTGTGTCTTTTGGTGTATTTAGGGTCATTTTTTATCATATATGTAAGTAACAGTTTTTATGGTGTTGAGCAGTTGCAAGAGCAAATCTAGAAAATC
Organism: Torreya grandis; assembly: GCA_037957365.1. Lineage (NCBI taxonomy): Eukaryota > Viridiplantae > Streptophyta > Pinopsida > Cupressales > Taxaceae > Torreya > Torreya grandis. The sequence goes on along the minus strand of JARHVA010001446.1, from coordinate 894,862 downwards.
CTAAGGTTACACTTGGGAGACTTTTTTCAACTTTTGGATAAGTGTTGGAGCATTCAGAATTCCTTCAGAAGAATTATCCACACAAAGCCCATAGTAGAATTACAAGGCATATTTAACTCAAAGAAATTGTTTCACTTTTTTAGCTAAGTGTTATTTATTTTGGGAGTTTTGTTATAGGTCTTTTTGGGCTAAGTTTTGGGAATTATTTCAGATAATTTGTAAAAAACAATAATCCTAAAGGGCATTTATTTGATAAAATAGACCCTACAAAAATCCCTAGAGGTATTTTTTTGAGAAGTGAACATTTGTAAAAAGCTCGAAGGGTATCTTTTTCAAGCCAAGTGTTAGATTTATTTGAAGAAAATTGTCCACAAAATTTAACCAAAGGCATATTTATTTTGGGGAAAATGTTTAGAAAAAGTTTTGAAGGCATTAATTATTTTATAAAAAAATATAGAAGCAAAAGACAAGGGTTATTTATTTTGGGAAAATTGTCTAAATAATTCTCCCAAAGGGTCATTCTATAAGAAATTGGTCTGATACAGATTTCTCGAAGGGAACTTTTTCAAGAAAAGTATCCCAAACACTTTCCCTAAAGGGTCTTTTCCTTCACCAAAAGGTCCAACGCAAAATTTATAAAGGGTATTTTCTTAGAAAAATGAACCTATGCAAAACCTTCAAAGGGCATTTTCAAAGGGAAAAGGGTTATTTTGAGAAGGCCAAAGGGAAAGTATAAGGACAATTATTTTGTAAGAATTATCCCTTGATAATTTACCTGAAGGTTAACTTATTTTAGACATTTTTTTGATACACAAAGCCCTAAGACAATGTTCTGAGTGGAAGAAGTAATTGAGGATCTCAATTTTCTCACAAGGCTTTTAAGACACTTTTGGTTCAGTTAAAGTTTAAATTATCATTTTCTAAGGATAGGACCATATTTGCATATCCATCATGAGATGCCAAGAATTCTTGGAATGTCTTAGAAATGCATAGGATATAATTGGTTCTTCATTATGTTTATTGAGATACTTGGGCCTAGTAATAGAAATTTTGAGTAGGCACTTTGATGATGTCACCATTACCACTTGTGGATGAGTCAGAGAGAATTGGTCATATGCATTTTTTCACATTTGTGACTAAATAATATGTGCTAAGTTATAGGTCCTCTAACTAAGTACATGAAAAGTTACAAAGGTCCAAAGTTAGTTACTAAGTCACTTTCTATGTATTTTCCCATACTTAGCCATTTTCAAAAGGTTCTAGAAAATGTGAGTGATAATCTTAAAAAATATATATCTCACACATGCAAAACTTACATGGGAAAGTGGTCACATGGTTTTATTTATATTGGTCCCTAGTTAGTACACGCTAAGTTCTAGGTCCTCCACCAAAGTGCAAATGGAGGTATGCATGTGCAAAGATGGCTCCTCAGTCAAATTTTGCTAAGTTTTCCATACTTAGCCAAAAGAGATTGACCATTGCCAAGATGTCATGTAGAAGAATTTAAATAAGACAAATTTTGAATTTAATATCTTCACTCAGAAGGCTCTCAAGACTAATAGATTAAATGGGTTCATTTCTTTTGGCCTTAAGAACATATCCTAAAAGTTTGGTGCCTCCATGACCTTTGTGATTCAAGTTATAGGCCTTCAAAGTTTGACCTACATCAGAAGATGTTTGTGTTAATGTCAAATTCAATTCCCAAAAAATAGCTATTGAGATTTAAAAGGTAGGATCTAATGGCCTAGATTAGCAAAGCAGCAATCAAAGTGTGAGGTCAACTAGCAGGGGAATGGGCCTAGGAAGATCAATGGCTAGCATTCAATCATGGATACAGATCTAATGGCACATGAGAAAGTCAATGAGCTCAATAGGTCACCACATGGTATAAACACATGAAGGAATAGACTAACAACAAGATCCTAAGATTATTGTGCAATTGACAAGTGGCATGAACACATTTAATAATGAAAATCAAGATCAATAGAGTGAGGTAAATCAAGATATCAATGATCTAATCTAGTTTTTGATGGCCAATGAGATGAATGCAAGCTTAGGTGACTTAGAAAAAGGAAGACAAAGTAATTTTTGATGGGGTAAGGTAAATAAAATGTATGAAGTTGAGTTTGAGTATGCTTCATTTTGAATGAGAGCCAACATTTGTAAGGATACCACTAAGGTAGATATGTAGATCTCAATGGTTTCATCTCAAAATGCTAACTACATGAAAGGGATCCTACTCCTCATTGTTTCATGCAATGGTAAACTGACAAAAAATAGTTAGCACTTAGACAAAGCCCTAATAGATTGATTTGATTATTCTAAATGTATTGATGTCAGAACCCAACTTGGAACAACTTGACCCCACTATTGTAACCATCAGGGAAGATAAAGGAAGGAATATTGTAACTATGAAACCACTTCAAGTGACTCAAACCAATCAAAAGATTTAAGGGATCATAATTTTTTGAAGCAATTATAATTGCAGTTCAAACATTCAAATAGATTGATTTCCCTTTTTAGCACCAAGGCTCCCTTTCTCTTACTACCTTTCTTCTACTAATATAGCTCTTAAACTATTATAAAAGTAACCACACCATGTATGGCAAAGCCCTATTGGATTGATGTTATATTCTACTTTTAAACATTAATACAAGTCTATTTCTAAGTTTTGAATAATTGTCTAAGTATACAAGTGATGTATGGTGATGAGAAGTGACAATTGTCTATCCTTCCTTCCCTTATCCTTTCATATTTGAGTAAGAGTTACTAGTCTAATAGGTCATATATAGAGTAGTCTAGTGTGTAAATATTTTTCAAATGTACAATTATCCTTGGAGTGTGTAATCTTTCCTCTAGTTCATTTACCTGATATTGTTTCTCACATCTCACCTTTATATTTAAATACTCATGTTAGAATCTATTAAAAATTAGATACCAGTCTATATGTTATATTTCATTATGGTAAGAATATGATGGTCTTGTGAAAGACACTCTTGGTGCATCACCTTATTTAGATTAGGTTCAATTTATGCATTTTCTAACTTTTTTCTCCCATAAATAAGTAATAATAAAAATGACAAACATTTCATGATATATTTAGGGAGCTAGCCCTTAAACTTACAGTCTCATTTTCAATAGAGGTACATCCACATACCTAGAAATGTTCCCATGTTGCCTAAATATGGAAGAAGTCTAAAAAGACCTTTCTAGGGTGAAAATTTTGCTAACAACACCCCTTTCATAAGATTTTAAAAATTTGCAAGATTTTATTTTAAGTATAGATTTGGAAGTCATTGTGACCTAAATAGTGTCATAAATCATTCCCAAGTAGTGGTGGTTGAGTCAAGGTTCATCTCAATCTTCTTGTTTTCCCACCAATTCATTACTTCACCAATAAGTTGATAAGCTCCCCAGATTTATTTCATTACTTGATAATAATTCTAAATCTAGAAATACTACTCCATTTTTGTTATCCATGCTTCAGATCTGTCCCTTAATATAGCTCCATCAAATTTGGGTGGATTAACCTTTTTCATGTCATGTACTAACTTTAAAGATACTCGATCTCTCACATCCTATGGTACTTCCTCATGACTCTAGTCTTGAGGATGTTCTTGGTAATCAAGATGCTTTTCAAGTTCTTCCTAAGCATCCTACTCTTCATGACCATGCACTTCTTATTCTAGGGCTATGTTTTATCCCTAGTCTCTTGCATAATTATGAGGATTTGGTCCAACTTTCATCTTACTTAATGGAAAACTAATTTGAATCAATAAGGGGTTTGGTATTCAAAGTAAACTCAACTCCTATTCTAGCACATATCATTATTCTTCTTATTTATTAGGAGAATAAATTTGTGTTAGTAGACACATTAAGTCTTAGTGTTTGAACCTCAGATGTGATACCAAAATGTAACAACCCCACTAGGTTTTATCAGAATATAATAATAATTTCAAAAAATAATGAAATATACATATTCAACATATAAACTTCACCATGAGAAACCTAACTAGTTATCTTTAACTAATTGTATTAATTTAGTTAACCAAATAAATTATAGCTAATCCACTTAGCTAAGGATCACCGTGAATATTTATAGAAATCATGAACAACAATGAAACAACAATAAATAATGCATATCATCATAAATGAAATAGTAAAAATCTAGACATGGTTGGTAAAATATTACAACCACTATTTTAGAAGTATAATAACTAAATGTTATAATTTTTAATAATACATAATAATATCTCAAATGATAAAACATGATATATAGATCTTCTAAGTAGAGTCTCCATTACTCAAGATTCACCACGACTCAAGAGTATCCATGACTCAAGTATCAATATGTGGTCTCAAGTGTAGTCTCAAGTATAGTACTCCAAGGGAGGGAGAAAAACATGCAAGAACTTTTCTACACCAACCATGGACAATAGATCCCCCACACTATCTCCCAAATAAGGGGATGGCCCTCCCTTCATGTATGGGTAGATAATGGTGGTTCAAGAATTCAAAACAACAAACTAGAACCTGTGTGTTGAAGATATCTAATACATAATATGTACCATAAATAAATCCATTCTAATATGATATTGCACAAATATGAAAAATATATCAACATGTGAAATGATAATGTTTATTAAACATTACTTTGGCTAAATTTTTCAATTAATAAAAGATCTCTAAGATCAGTCAAATTTATACACACCACTTGACTAGATTAACCCTCATCTTGCATTGGTAGTGCTAATTAAGCCAGTGGAATCCATCCACTACTTAATTAGGGTCATAAATGTAAGATTATATAAAATAATTAAGAATATTAAAATCAAATAAATTCATTCATAATATTTCACTTTCGCTAATAAAAATTATACTAAGTACATAAATATCACATACATTCATTTAGTTTGTCAAATATAGTGAAATGAATCCATACATCTAGTTTATTACATACAATAAATAGAAACCAAAAATAGTCAACCATATAACATACCCTCTAGGTATTGATTATCTAGACTGCCAATTTCTTAAACCACTAAGAAACTTATAATATTATTTCTCCATGAAACAACATTATAACATTGGCTTATTAAATTGTTCATATTCCACATATAACAAAATACAATCCAAAACATACTAATATGTTATGTACTTAAACTCATAAATATATTAATTTAATGATTTATATTTTAACATTAAAATTTAAAAAAGCATCAATTACACATTGTTATGATAATAACACTTATATACATAACATAGCTATATGCATATATATGTTTAAATTATATGGTTTTTGTTTGAGAAACATACAGGAAAGAAATACACCATGTGTGTGTGTGTGTGTGTGTGTGTGTGTGTGTGTGTGTGTGTGTGTGTGTGTGTGTGTGTGTGTGTGTGTGTGTGTGTGTGTGTGTGTGTGTGTGTGTGTGTGTGTGTGTGTGTGTGTGTGTGCGTGCGTGTGTGTGATTGGTGGTTTTTCAAATAAAAACCATGTAATTTAAACCATTTATAAGTATGTGTGTGTGTGTGTGTGTAGACATATACATATACATATTCCCTACACATAAATTTAATACATTAAAAATACTTCATTTTTATATAATATAATCCTAAGATGGAATCCACTGTCTCTCATATTAGAGTATACTATATACACTAAGTATACAGTCAGCTAACAAACAAAGGCCCCACAACCTTTCTTTTTAATTGACTAATTCCAAGTTTCATTTATAATAAAATACACATAATATTTCCAAACACAATTATTAATTTATCCATTAAGCTATCAAGTCAATATTCCAAATCAATCGATTTATGTTTGCCAATTAATTTTAATTCATACGAGTAATTATAAACACTCAGTCACCTATACCCAACTTATGTATTATTTAATAAAATAAAAAGACACAGTCAAATACCCAAATTTGGTTTTATTAAAACAACAATACATAGATAAATAAACCCTACTCAAGTTTATAATAAACAACACAGACTTGGACAAATGAATCATGCAATTAAACCCATAAAATCTATCTTTTAATTATCTATTTAAGACTCCTACTCAATTAAACAACATGACCAAACTATATAAGTATTCATAGTCATATTTAAACATAATCAAAGTTAATAATTATAATGAATAGAATCCACCAATCTAGCATATATATATATATATTATGACATTTTTGGTATAATTTCATTCATCAATCCAAATGCATATCCTACAAATAGTCATTCACCTACCATACCTTGGTTTTTAATAATACTTACATCGAAAGTTTCCCCAAATTCATTCATACAAATAATTATTCATAATACATATTTACAATATATATATATATATATATATATATATATATATATATATATATATATATATATATATATATATATATATATATATATATATATATATATATATATAACTGAGAGTATATAATTATACTTCAACCCTGCATTTATAATCAAATATCAATTCTGGATATGTCAGTGCATTATATAATTTGGACTTTTGGGTATAAAATGTGGATACGCACACATATATGTATGTATGTATTTATTTGGTTTAATCTAAGGAATATAAACACACACACACACACACACACACACACACACACACACACACACACACACACAAGTGTTTTAAAACAATAGGATTTAGTGGGAAACTATATGTATTTCATTTGAGAAATGAAGATGCTATAATAACAATCTTAAGGCTCTTTTTCTATTATATTTGTGTGTCTTTGATTTAAATGAAATTATAAATGCAGGGTTGAAGTATAATTATATACTCTCAGTTATATATATATATATATATATATATAACTGAGAGTATATAATTATACTTCAACCCTGCATTTATAATTTCATTTAAATCAAAGACACACAAATATAATAGAAAAAGAGCCTTAAGCTTGTTATTATAGCATCTTCATTTCTCAAATGAAATACATATAGTTTCCCACTAAATCCTATTGTTTTAAAACACTAGTGTGTGTGTGTGTGTGTGTGTGTGTGTGTGTGTGTGTGTGTGTGTGTGTGTGTGTGTGTGTGTGTGTGTGTGTGTGTGTGTGTGTGTGTGTGTGTTTTATATTCCTTAGATTAAACTAAATAAATACATACATACATCTATGTGTGTGTGTGTGTGTGTGTGTATCCACATTATATACCCAAAAGTCCAAATTATATAATGAACTGACATACCCAGAATTAATATTTGAAACTAATTATAATATGTTGTCTTGATCCAAAATGTATATATGCATAAATTATATCTTTCCATAATTAATTTATTTTTCAAATTGAGGGAGAGTTTAGGACATAATTTCATATTATCTTGACACAGTCATAGTAAAATCCATAGCTTTTCCCATACCCTTAAGTTTCCTTGAGTAGAATGTGGGGTTATGTGGAGGTCGACCCTACCACAAGGCTCCACATACAACCCAATTTTTCTTAGATTCAAATAAAGAAACCCAGTAACTGGATTCAAAAACCCACTTGATATTACACATACAAGTTTTAATTACAAAACCTACCTATGTATTTATGAATGCCAAGAAAGCCAAACAACTTATTTCTTATTGCACTTATTTACCTTATTCTCCCTATATCTCTTCCTCTCTGTATCTCATGATCTATCCCATTCGTATCCCCCATTCTATTCTTAATATTTTTTTCCATCAACCTCTTTGTCACCATTAATGATCACTTCAATTGACTATGTAAATGCATAAAAAAATAACTCAATATAAATCCTTGTATGTTTTCATTCACCATCATGAAAATATGCAGTAAAATCCATGATTTTCCAAAATGATTCTTAACTCAAATTCAATGAGTGGGTAATAACCTTAATCAATCAAAAATTCTTTTCCATTGATCAAAATAATCATTTTATAATCCAAATATAAACACATGATATTGACTTAAGTTACTACCTCCTTTCAAAACTAACAAAATAATAATCAACAATATAATATTCATGCTATACCATGAAACATCCATCAACTTAGTCAATTTAAATTTTCATGCAAATTCAACCATTAATGTAATACATCAACTATATAGTATGGAAATACTATATGAAATCTAGACTATTATTTAACGTTAACATGTCATCCCAACTAAACTTTGTAACACAATGATTTTCAATAAATTTAATCATTTATAATTACATTTAAAATAATGTTATTTATCTTTCAACATTAGAATAAACATATATAAATATCTCATTATAATAATCTTCAATTATTATTGCCTATTTCATTTAGATCAATAACAATTGAATTCATCTATACCTTTTTAATGCCTAGAATACATCAGAACATTATACTACACAACCATTCAAAATAAGGTAGTAAGGTAAGAATAACATATACAATTTCACTCATTCAACCAAATAATTATATCAAACAAGATAAGATATGCATGATCACTAATTTATAGAAATCACTTAAACAAAATAACATGATCATTAATAACAACTAATTTTAACAAAAACATAAAATAACACAACATTCATTTAAATGTAAAATAAAACATATTATAACTATCTACCAAAAAATACTATCATGGAATATAAATGTGGTGTGTGTAAGGGTTTATATATTTATTCTATGTCATCCCCAAATGTCTCCATCTAAACCACCCTCTTCAATGGTGCTCTCCCTCCATTATAATCTAAGGGGAGGATCTATCCTACATCCACCTCACAATAATGAAGGTAGTTAACCTAGAACATCACTATATCCATAAAATAATGTAGTATAATAATAAAACATGATCATAATATACAAAATTAAAAGTACTAATAACTCATAGTGATTAATCATGTAAATTAATTAACATAAATTATCCCATAATCAAAATATGTCATTGTTAGAGGTACAATCACTGAGGGGGTGATTTAATTAGTGAGCCTAGATATTTCAAATTTAGTTCCATTACTTCTAAAATGTTAAGTAGTAAATATGTACATTCATAAGGCATACACATCATTCATAGAAATGAATAAGAAATAAAATACAAGATAAGGCACATAAACAATGACATATGTGGAAAACCCTCTTGGGGAATAAAACCCACTATAGTCTATAATTAGAATACTTTCCTATAATAACAAGAACTAATTTAGACCAACTATAACTGATCAAGGAACTACCATCCCTATTTAATGAGACTAAAATCCCACAAGGTGCTACGACACCTATCTAGCTGAGTTGCAATAACAACTAGAATTTTAGCAAGTTTCACCTTGGAAGGAGGCTACAACCACTTTAGATGTTGATAAAACATAATAAAACCTATGAAAGGATATCCTCAACACTAATTTCCTATCAATCTAATGGAAATACAAACTATATCATCTCTCTTCAACTTTGCACACTCAATGCATCTAAATCCACCTTTTGGACCACTCTACACTTCTCAAAAACAAATATATTACCACACCAATTCCTAGTGATAAAAGCACATTTCCTACTTGAATCAACACACAAAGATAAATCAAGACACATTACATATCCCAACTATCCCAACTCTTCAAATCTGCACAATCAATGCATCTTCCATAAAAATAACTCCATAGATTCATCAACATAACTAGATGATCATACACACTATCTACACTTTTATTAGTCTCTCAAAGCATCCAAAAATCTCTCATAGACACCAATAATCATTTTCTCATTATCAAGACATCCAAAACATTCTTTTGGATCACTCTAGGCCTCCTTGCTCATGTTCAATCTTGTAAGAGCACTATTCTTCCATCAAAAACATGCCCTATAGATCATACTCAGTCATAAATCTACTCTAATAATAAACTAAACCATTGGGCACACTTGGCCTCTTATCTTATTTTGTTCAATGCTCACACCGCTCCAAGTCATAGAAGTCTAGAACCCATCATCTTTAGTTCCACTATTTATAGAACAATCTTGATAATCACTACCTTGGTCGACCATTAGGCATGCCTTATCCCTTAAGGTATCTCTCACATTAATACATAGATCAATAAAATCTTCATAGGTCAGCCATAGCATCAATGGGTTAACCTTAAATAACTACACCTTTTAATAAGGCCCTTATAGCCCTTATAGGTCTCATGTGAACCTATTTACTCTTTTAACACTACGTTGAGTAAAAAAAGAGCATAAGACCACTTTAAAATACATGGGTACACTCCTTATGCCCCCTTATACATCCTCAAATGATCACAATAAACTTAGTTCACTTCTACATATGCTCAAACAACTCAAACATAGACCTTATACACAAGAATGCCATTGCCAAACATACAATCAACTTATTAAGCATTGTTCATACTCAAGATAGAATGATAACACATAAAAAATATATGCATATCATCCTCATGGAGTCTACAATACTCCCCAATAGCCAATTCATCATGAGACATGAAAACAACATCAATACAAGCTTGAATATCCTTCTCGAGTCACTTACAGAACAAAAATGAACACATAGTCAAATTTTAGGCTAAATAGTTTTGATTGTACTTGTAGATCATAAAAGTAGATTAATTATATGTTTCATGGAGTCCTCTTCATATTTGATATTTACTGTAAGAGTAAATTCATCTTCTATCAAAAGATATGGTCCAAAAACTAGACACTAGTTTTTTTGTTATAAATTCAAATGTTTAAATGCAAATAGTCACAGTTAACCTTCAAACACAATGCTTGAATCTCATGAAATCGTAGATCAGATCAAATATGCTCCATTGATATTGATTTATATTTAATGCATATGAACTAATTATTAGACATTAAACCATAGTCACTTTGACCTCATCTCGTGCAATCTAAAAAAGTTGACTCAACATGCTTTGATGATCTCTATGGATCAGTCAGGTTTTTAACGATCAATGCTCACTGTTGATAAATCTGTATGAATAACTTCTCACCATTAGATCCTTATCCTATACCTTTTTTAGTCATTAAACATCATGCACCTATCCCCATCTCACTACTTTCTAAATTCTTGGACAAACACATATCATTGATCTTGCTTGAGCTTTAACTCATTCAAAAATGACTAAGTATGGGAACCCTATCAATATGCATGAGTAACCATTTTTTATCCTTAATAAATTCTTTTGTGTTTGAACGTAGGATCTCAAATTTGGATAAGATGATCTCCTCACATAGGAGAATCTAACCATGTGACATAATACTCCTAAAACTCTCATGTGTGTGATATATAATACCTTTAAAATTCCTTCTCAAAAACTTTTGTCACAGAGCCAACCATGTCAAAAGATGTCTAGAAGACCAAATTTTCTCCTACAAACTTTTGTTGCTTTTCAGTGGATGACCTAAAATTTAGCATAAATAATCTATACTCAAAACTAAACAAACTCATATGATTAGTTTATCTTGATACCTTCACACATGAAATATACAACACCATTAAAATGTTCACTTTACTCTTTTTTCCACACTACAAAAATGTCTATGGGTAAACATAGTCAAACTACCTAAGAACCCAACTTTATATATGCATATCTTTTGATGTGCTACATCACAAGATCTAAAAATTAACAAAAATAAACTAGGCATAAAAATGAATAAACCCATATGTTCATTTTATCTAAATACCTCAATTCATATGAATAATGACCTCATCAACATGCTTACTTGGCTCTTTCTAATCAACTACAAATTTGGCTAAGTATGGGAAAACAATGAATTTTTTCTTAGCATCCAACTTTGCATATTCAAATATTTTGATGTGCTACATCGCATGATATAAAAATTAGTGAAGATAAACTAGGCATAAAAATGAACAAATGCATATGATCATTATATCTAGATACCTCCACACATGTGAATGTTGACCTCATCAACATGATTACTTAACTCTTTCTGGCCAACTACAAATTTGGCTAAATATGGGAAAGTAGTGAATTTTATCTTAGAAGAAAAATTTATACCCTCATAACTTTGATCATGCTTTGATGCATGACTTGAGATATGTAACGTAACAACTAGGGACCATTATGATCAAAACCATATGACCAAATCCCCTTGACTCATTCCCACATGGTAATGGTGACATCATCAAACTACCTACTCAAATTTTCTACCATTAGACCCAATGATCCGGGCAACAATTCAGGGGGAAATTCAGGTGATGGTCCCACCCCAATTTATGATAAAATTTTCAGGAGCCATAACTTTTGCACCATAGCTCCAATTGACTCACCATTTGAACCCTTCAAAATATAAGAATGAGGAGAACATAGTGAGATGTCATGGAGATTTTATTGATGAATTTTGACCCCTAAAAACCCAATGTAAGTGACCCAAATTTTAATTTTAGTAGTGTCGTCTAAAAATAGTAAATTTCTAAAAATAGTAATTCCTTGAATTCTGTATTGTTTTAAATCATGGAGGTCAAACCAATTCATCTCCCTCGAGATTGGTGACATTCCACATCCTCCCCCTACTTTCAAAATGTGTATAAATGAAAATGTAACCTGAAATGGAAATCAAACATCTCTTCCCATAGATAAGCATATAGTTGTATTGTGATCTTGAGTAATAAAAAATATCTTCTCAAAAAATTCATTGTTACTATGTTATTTTTGTGTTCTTGAAATATTTGTCAACCAAAAATTTTGTGTTTTGGATCACCCAAAGTGTTTAGATGAAAACTATAAATAACTAGATGAATTACAATTGTGTACACAAGTTTGAAAAGCACAAATAATAAACAAGGGACCTATTATACATGATCTAATCACCATACTAAACCTTGAATAACTCTGATCAGTCAAACTCTAACAATCAATTAAGCTAACATCAAGCATACAAGAGCAAGCACATTACACACTTTGTCATTGTCACATAGACTATCAAAGCACTTCATCCACTCACTAGAGAATATCCATGACACCATCATGACATCATAATGAAAACTCTCTAATAGTCATATATCTTAATCAATTATTAGTTAATCAACTAATCAATCATAATAATCCATAAATCAAACTAGTTATTCAGCTTAGAGAGAAATCAGGATGTCACATATTGGGTAAATCAAAGACCCATGCCAATCATCTAGATATAATACAAATAATATTTGAGAGGTATCATGAATATAAGGTTAGACTTAATCTTAATACGTGCCTCTCTAACATCACTTTAGGAAAATTCTTAAGTTTTATTATCTCTTATCGAGGCTTTGAAGTTTACCCTACTGTTGTTCCCAAAATCTATCACTCATTTTTGGTACAACATATGAACTATTTTGGTCCTGCAGGCCAAAATTCTCTTTTCCCTTCTCAAAAAATTATTTTGAGTATTCAAATTCTCCATTATTCAAGCTTTTTTAGCTAACAGACTTCACAGGCTGATTTCTACGGACTTTACAGGCTTGTTTCTACAGACTTTATAGGCTGATTTCTATGAACTCTACAGGAAAGAAAAAAGTTCCCAACACTTAGGCAATTTTAAGGTTGGTTCAATGCTAAATTTCAACCAAAAGGTCCATCAGCAGGGTTTAAACAAATGGAATAAACTTTGAACAATTGAACCATTGAACCCTGCTTCAAAGGTTCAAAGTTCAAAGGTTCAAAGTTCAAAGGTTCAAAAAGAATTAAGTGCTCAACAAGTTCAATAAAGTTCAACCGCTTTGAAAAGTTTAAGTGGATTTAAAAGACTTAAACAAAAGAAGGCTTCGAAGAGTGAACGTTGAACTATTGAACCTTGAACCAAAATGGTTTAACAAGTTCAAAGGTTCAATGAGTTCAATAAGAATAAAAGACTTAAACAAAAGAAGACTTCAAAGAAGAAAGATTGAACTGATTGAACCTTTGAACCTTGAACCAAAAGAGTTAAAAGTTCAAAGGTTCAATGAGTTTAACCATTTCAAGAAGTTTAAAGGTTCAAGGAAGCTTCGAGTGAAGGAAGGAAGTGGAAGATTCAAGAAACAAGTTCAAAGAGATGGTTCAACCGATGAACCAAAAAACTGAATGAACCAAGGAGCTGATTGAACCAAGGAGCCGATTTAACCAAGGAGCTGATTAAACCAAGGATCTGACATCCCCATAGACATCAAATTCAAGGTCATGAAAAAACCATTGATTTTCAAATGTGGCATGGAACCTAAAGAGAAAACTAAGTGACCAGCTGAAGAGGAAGCCGAAAGAGCCTGCAAAAAAGAAAGGAGATAGCCCCGAGAGCTCAGATCACCAAGGAAGGATAAGACATGGCAAGGAAAAAGAGAACAACTATAGAAAGACTAGAAATATCTATGCAAAAGTTATTATAGTAGGTGAAATAGTCCACCAAGTGGACATCAGAGAGTGTGAGCACTCAAAAACATGACCTACTTTTCTCCATTGAGTAAAGGTAAAGTGGATAGTTGCGCACATATTAGGAAAAGGACTAGGCAGCCCATACATCAAAAGGAGACATTTGGAATGAATTTACATGCCACAGTTAAGGTCAATGCCCTATTCTAGCATGGCCCCTTGACAGAACTAAAAATGTATTCAAGGCATTGAATGCAGCATGGGCCATTTTATGAAATGAAGCACCCAAGTCTTTCTTGGAGCGCTATATATTGTAATCTCTTATTTTATGCAAAAGAGATCTTTTTCATTATAATAGTGAAACTCTACCAAAATTGAAAGGTAATTACTAAGACTTTGAGCTTAGATCATTAATCATATTTATTTATTTATTTGAATGAGAAAGAAAGTTAGTTTCATAATTTATGCTATAATAGCTTGTGTCCTTTAGGAGATTATTCTTATGTATATTTCCTGAATGTGTTCTTGTCCATTTAATGAAATAAGAAAAATTAGTAGAAGTAATCAAGAAGGTGTCCTGAAGCCAATTGTGGGAAGACTTTATGCTACCACAATTGTCTTTAGTGTGTTTATTTTCTATTTTTGTTTAAAGGATCTTGGGATGACTTTGTGACCCCATTATCCTTTGTATTTCACTCTTTAGCAGTTAAGGGGGAGACTTCGTGATACACCTCATCTTGCTGTGTTACTGCACCCTATTACTTATCACTACCAAAAAGAATCCCTACTGTTTACTGCAAACCACTTTTGAAAGAAGAGAAGTGTATTTTGTCATTTCACCAAGATTTCTCCTTTGTTTGTGAACATCATCTCTGAAAAAAGAGAGATGGATGGTGTGATCCTACCCCTGAGTGTTATTTTCTACTTATATATGTAATATATAGTAACTCATATTTAAAGGGAAACTCCCCTTGATGAGAGGAGAGATTTGTCCACTTTTGATGTGGTAAACCTGTACATTTAGCTAACCAATCTCCCTATGCTGTGGTTGAAACAACCTATTTTTCCCATCAGTTAGCTAGTGACAAAATATTCACCCAACAATTTTTGGTGACTCTTATGGGGAAGAACACGCATTTTGAACCCTCAAGCTCTAAGCTGAAGCAAGGGCAGTTCTTTTCCATTTTAATTCTACAATCTAGTAGTTCCACAGTATATGATAAAGTAGAGATCCAAAGGTGTTGTTGACCCTATTTTTGAGTTGGTGCAGCAAATCAATTTTGATTTGTTTCCTGCACAACCTCACCTTCAATGAACTAGGAGTCTTCCTCCTACCAACACTAGGTCACCAACACAAAGTAGAGCTTTACCCATACATACCCCTCAAACATTTGTTATCCCTCCTTTCAATAGTCAAATCATGGCAGTTCAAGGCCCCTGGGGTAACTCTTTTGGCCCAATAAACTTAATTCTACCTCTACATGAGCTACCACATAGTTCTAAGAAGAATTTCCCTAAATTCTTTGGTGATGGGAGAGTTCATTCTAATGAACATATTTCAGCCTTCAGTATATCCTATGGTGTAATAGGTGTGGAGTATAAAGACGTGGCAGTCAGGCTATTTGTTGAAACATTACAAGGTATTGTTACAAACTGGTTACATCATCTATAGGCCTAGACAGTGACAGACTGGAACACCCTCAAAATCAAATTTGAAGCCAGATTCAAGCCTACAGAAGATGTGCATGCCCTTTTGGCCTAACTCACATAGATGAAGAAAGAGCCTCATGAACCTATGAGGGACTTCATAGCCAAGTTTGATAAGTTAAAAAACATGATTCCTACCATTGCTCAACCAATAGCTGAGAACCTTAAAGGTTTCTTCATCAACTCTTAGCTTCTTGAAGTGAGTTTCTTATTGAGATGGGTTGGCCACATAGACCTTGTTGTAGTGCAAGATTTGGCTACTGAGGTGGAAGATGACCTTATCTTGGTAGAAAAGATAAGAAGAGATCCTAACAAAGGCAAATATTCTTCATATTCTAAGAATTCATCTACAGACACCACTAATCTAATGTTGTAGAAGCTAGAAAATGAGTTACTATCTCTCAAGAAGCAAATGGTGCAAGGGATGTCTTCTACTCCTTCATACAGAGATATACCAAGGAGAACATTTCCCAATTAGTCATACCAAGGCAATGCTACCAAGAATCAAGGGTAGCCAAATCATCTTCCTCACCCTCAGGGGAACCTTGCCATTGAGGCAAATCCAACCAACTCAGTAGTTGGATACCTTGAAATAGAATTAAACTTTTATTTCCAACCTGAGTTGAACCTGGAAGATGATGATGATCTCTTTATAGCAGACCAATAAGAATCAGCTAGCGACTCCAACATTGGTTTCCTAAATTACTAAAATAAACCCAAAAGTAAAGGTGAAGCATTTGATGGATCATACACTGTATTCACCTGGTCCTAGAACTAGTTAGCCCAGCAAGCTGATAAGGGAAAATTAGGGAAGCAATCTCAACCAACAATTTCAATTGCTAAGCAGGGAACCACTCTAACTTTTCAATCAAAGGACCTGGTGATCATTAAAAAAGTAAGTACCTCAAGTATGCCTTCACCTTCCACTTCAAATTTGTAGACCATTACCACCCCTCTTAAAAACTAGAAGGATGAACTGCCTTCCCCTATTCTTAATTTGTTTCAGCCATTTGACATAATCGACATGTCAAGAAAACCAAAATTTGAATGTCTAAATTTGAATTCCTATAATCCAAACCTGAGTAGTTGGATAAGTTATTTTAATATGTAAAAGGTAAATCCATCTCTTCAAGACCAGTTATTCCAAAGGTGACTCCCATGTCCACCTGAAATAATCTTGTCATTACTCCTCCTGCTACCCCTGGGAAAATAGAGCCTTTTTATGTCTCTCTGCTGATAAATGGACACCAATTAAACAATTACATAATAGATTCAGGTGAATTTGACAACATCGTGCCCACCAAAGTGGTAGAATCTCTTGCTCTCACACTGACCAAGACATTTAGGAGATGCTTCTCCATGGAGAATAAACAAGTGCCACTGCTGGGACAAATTAAGGATGCCTAGTTTGCATTTGTGGCATTTCTAGAAAAGAGAATCAAGATGACAATCCTAGTGGCTGATATCCCAACCTCATATGGAATTCTTCTTGGGTGAAATTTTTACAAGGATGTTGGGGGTGATTTAAGTATGGACTTATCTAAAGAAGGATCCTGATCAAAGGCGTCATGAAGAGATTGATCCCTGAAAAGGAGGCAAAATATGTTGTCACTCAAACATCAGTGCATGGAGCTCAAATTCTATTTGAGTCTTTAGGTAGGGGTAATTACTTCTTAACCACAGAGGATGTTCATATTTTTTTAGATGAAAGTCCTATAGGTGGTGATTCAAAAATTGATTCAGACAGAACAACAAAAGGATTGGTAGAATGCAGTAAAAGTGTAGAAGAATCCTCCCCTCCAAACAAAGAAGAATCTAAGGTGTTTGATGATGAAAATCAAATCATGTGCTAGACTAAACCAAAAGAACAAAAAATTATGGTAATGGACCATACTGTTGCATGTCAAAGTCAAGAAAAGAAGCTCTTCTACAAGAGAGCAAAGATTTGTGATTTTTAGATTGGAGACCATGTCTTGCCATGGGGCAAGAAGAGAGAACCAAAAGGAGTGCATAGAAAATGTGATTCCTAGTGGAGAGTTCCATTTTCCCATAATTGATTCTAGGGAGAAAATGCTTTCTTACTAGGTTATCAGGATGGTACACCCTTTTCTCTGCCTCACAATGGGTAGTATCTGAAGCACTTTAATTCTTGAAGTATCAAATAGGATCATTTGTACATATGTATATTTGTATAGTCTTTTGTTCTATTTTGTGCTTTCATTTTCATTTTTTGGTGCCTTTATTTTTTTGGGTAGCATGACTCTATAGCCCAATGGCACACTTGAAGGCACTAAATATTCTGGATTTTACTCCCTTTGATTATTTTTACAATCCATGGAAGCTCCCCAACTGGAGCCAATTGTTGTTCCTAAAATTTGTCACTCATTTTTGGGACAACATATGAACTATTTTGGTCTTTTCGGCCAAAATTATATTTTCCCTTCTCAAAAAATTATTCTAAGTATTCAAATTCTCCATTCTTCAAGCTTTTTCAGCTAATAAACTCTACAAGCTGATTTTTATAGACTCTGCAGGCTTTTTTCTATGGACTCCATAGGCTAATTTCTATAGACTCTGTAGGAAAGAAACAAGTTCCCAACACTTAGGAAATTTCAAGGTTGGTTTAATGTTGAAGTTCAATGAAAAGGTCCATTGGTAGGATTCAAACAAATGGAATGAACTTTGAACCATTGAACCATTGAACCCCGCTTCAAAGGTTCAAAGTTCAAAGGGTCAAAAAGAATTAAGCACTCAACAAGTTCAAAGAAGTTCAACCGCTTTGAAAAGTTCAAGCAAATTTAAAAGACTTAAAAAAAAGAAGGATTTGAAGTGTGAGGTTGGATTTTTGAACCATTGAACCTTGAATGAAAATGGTTCAATGAGTTCAAAGGTTCAACGAGTTCAATAAGAATAAAAGACTTAAATAAAAGAAGACTTCGAAGAAGAAAGATTGAACCATTGAACCATTAAACCTTGAACCAAAAGAGTTTAAATTTTAAATGTTCAATGAGTTCAACCAATTCAAGAATTTTAAAGGTTCAAGGAAGCTTCAAGTGAAGGAAGCAGAAGATTCAAGAGACAAGTTCAAAGAGATGGTTCAACTGATGAACCAAAGAACTAATTGAACTAAGGAGCTGATTGAACCAAGGAACCAATTGAACCAAGAAGCTGATTAAACCAAGGAGCTGACATCCCCATAGATGTAAAATTCAAGGTCATGAAAAAACCATTGATTTTAAAATGTGGCATGGAACCTAAAGAACAAACTAAGTGACCAACTAAAGAGGAAGCTGAAAGAGCCTGCAAAAAAGAAAGGAGATAGCCCTGAGAGCTCAAATCACCAAGGAAGGATAAGACGTGGTGAGAAAAAAGAGAACAACTACAAAAAGACCATAAATATCTACTTATAAGTTATTCCAGTAGGTGAAACAGTCCACTAAGTGGACATTAGAGAGTGTGAGTACTCCAAGACATGACCTATTTTTCTCCATTGAGTAAAGGTGAAGTGGACAGCTATGCACATATCAAGAAAAGGAATAGGTGACCCATACTTCAAAAAGAGACATTTGAGATGAATTGACATGCCACAATTAAGGTCGATGCCTTGTTTCAGAATGGCCCTTTGACAAGACTAAAAATGCATTCAAGGCATTGAATGCAGCATGGGCCATTTTATGAAATGAAGCGCCTAAGTCTTTTTTAGAGTACTATATATTATAATCTCTTATTTTATGAAAAAGATATATTTTTGGTTATAGAAGTGAAACTCTACCAAAATTGAAAGGTGATTACTGAGACTTTGGGCTCAGATTGTTAATCATATTTCTTTATTTGAATGAGAAAGCAAGTTACTTTCAAACTTTGTGCTGTAATAGCTTGTGTCCTTTAGGAGATTGTTCTTATGTCTATTTCTTGAATGTGTTCTTGTCCATTTAATGAAATAAGTATAATTAGTAGAAGTAATTAGGAAGGTGTCCTAAAGCCAACTGTGGGAAGACTTTGTGCTACCATAATTATCTTTAGTGTGTTTATTTTCTATTTTTAATTAAAGGATCTTGGGATGACTTTGTGCCCCCATTATCCTTCATATTTCACTCTTTGGTAGTTGAGGGGGAGACTTTGTGCTACACCTCATCCTGCTATGTTACTTTGCCCTTTTACTTATGACTACTAGAAAGAATCCCTATTGTTTGCTGCAAACTACTTTTGAAAGAAGAGAAGTTCCTTCTGTCATTTCACCAAGATTTCTCCTTTGTTTGTGAACATCATCTCTAAAAAAAGAGAGATGGATTGTGTGATCCTACCCCTGAGTGTTATTTTCTACTTATATATATATAATATATAGTGCCTCATATTTATAGGGGACTTCCCCTTGATGAGAGGAGAGATTTGTCCCCTTTTGATGTGGTAAACCTACACATTTGGCCAACTAATCTCCCTATGCTGTGGTTGAAACAACCTATTTTTCCCATCAGTTAGCTGGTGACAAAATATTCACCAAACACTTACCATAGTAAAATCCATTACTAAGATACTACCACCTTATAATTTAAAGTGGATCAATAGTATGCATGGAATAATCTAGTCTATCATATGCTTCATTAACATTTGGATGATAAATGCCATTCATTCACCTACTTACTAAATAATTGTGTTACATTTATATGGGATGAATAATGTCATAACACCTTCCAACACCTAAAGGAATATCTTGCTAATCCACCTATTTTTTTTACTTCCAATTCTAAGAAATATAGTTATACTATATCTATCTATCTATTATAAACAAAGCCCTAGGAGTACTTATAACTCAACATGGTGATAATGGAAAAGAGCATGCCATGTACTATTTAAGTCATACATTGGTCATGTATGAACACAACTATATGCTAATATGAAAATCTTGTTTAGCTATGGTCTTTGTAGCCCAAAAGTTGCAACATTACATGATTAACAACAAGACCATAGTTATTTCCAAAGCATACCCACTCAAGTATCTATTACCCAAGATAAATTTACAAGGCTGCATATCTAAATGGATCATACTTATGAGCAAGTTTGAGATCAAGTATGTCAATAAGAAAGCTTGAAAGGGATAATTACTTGAAGATCAACTTTCTGAGGCTCTCCTTATATATACCAAACCACTTACTTTTTAATTCCTAAATGAGTTCATCATGACCATCATCAAAACACCTCTTCAAGAGACAAATTATAATATGTATTTTGATGGATCATCTACATCACATCAATCAAGGGAAGGCTTATTATTTATTACACCATAGGGGAATCTTATTCCCAAATCATTCTATATTAGATTTCCTTATACAAACAATATGGATGGATACAAATCACTTGTTACAAGGCTTCATTAGGTATTAAAATGTAATATTCATCATCTCATGATTTATGGTGATTCTCAATTAATCATCAGTCAGGTTACAAACCAATTTCAAAATAATTATGGTAAGTTGGTGCCATACAAGGCCATGATCAATGTTCTTAAATAGAAAATTTCCAACATATAGTTTTAACACATACCTAGGGACAATAATAATATAATAGATTCCATGGCCATGATTGATTCTTTGATCCACCACATAGACAAGGAAAAAGAATATTAATTCATCATTGAAAATATTCTAAGAACTACTCATGAACCTTTAACCATCACAATGATATTTCATATTATTGGTCCCCACTCTATTTGGTATCTAGACCTCTTGACCTACCTTCATGATGATATCATGCCACCTAACCTATCATGTAAATAGATAAAGGCATTTACACATCAATACCTTACTTGGCCCAATCATTTATCATCACTAATTTGATATGAATTTGCTTCATTATTTAAATTTGATATAAATAACATTAACATTATGGGAAGTTCATGAAAGAGTATGTGGATCCCACACAAGTAGGGTTGTCTTAGCCAAAAAACTCTTACATACTAGTTACTATTTGTCAATTATGGATGCAGATGCAACTAATTATGTTAAAGGGTATGGTAAATGTCAAAATCATGCCAATATGATTCATCCTCCAACCAAAATTTCAAATCCAATGCTTACACCATGGCTATTTGTAACATGGTGATTCGATCTCATTGGGAAGATTAACCCAACCTCATTCAATGGCTGATTTAACAACTTTAGGAATATTGGTGTATTATTATTAATTTAGTTAAAGGGTATGAGTAGTAAAATTAGTAAATAAATATATAATAATTAATATAATATTTTTTTAAAATTAATTGCAATTTGGACTTTTCAAAAAATAGTAATAAAGAGAAGAAAATAAAACTTAGCTAGAAACTAATTGATCTAACTGAGACAGAGGTTGGAATTCACTATGCAAGACTGAGACACTATCACAAACCAAGATCTAAACTTCAATTTGTGATTGGACAAGAGCACAAAAACTAGATAATAGTGTCACCAGTGATATATTCCACCTCTGTTGCTATTATCATAAGGATTTAAGATTTCTAGGTTTTATTCGTTATGTCTGTGTGACCCTATCTATGAAGTTTTGATAACTAGAAATCTATAGATCTCCCTATAGAGTATAATATTTATGTAAACCTTATCTTTCATTTTAATTTTGACTAATTTTGAGTAAGAGGGGGGGTGTTTAGTGTGTGTAAGATGCACTAGATGTGCTTCACACCCCATGTCTAATCATGTTGCCTACATACCAATACTCTAAAGAGGGATCAAACCATATGTATTTCTTCAAATTGATGTAATTTATGTCTATGATAATGAGAAATGCTAAATGAGATTTGTTTTAGGTGGCTAGGGACTAGTGTAAGGACTTGAATGAGCTTATAATTGTGTTGGCTGGTTATATAGAGAGAATATGGAAGATTGATTGAGTAGGATTGTTTGTATTATTGTTTTCTTAGTGATAGTTTCCAACCCTTTCCAAATGATATTTGGATGGGATTTTATAGGGATCTATTAGTCATGGGTTGAATTTACTCGGATTAGGCTAAAAAGGATAAGGATGGGGAACCAAAACAAATTGACCATTAGGGCTAGAAATGGAATTAGACAATAGTGCTAAAATCAAATAGTAGTGGCACTAACACCATAGTCTAAGTGTGGTGCTACTATTTTGAGTAGATAGGACCTAGGCAGATTGATTTGTCTTGGAAAGAGTAGTCTGGGTGAGTTAGGACCAAGTTTGGAAGGTTATGAATGATTGGGAATTAGTGAAAATAAACCTAAGGGTGTCATGCAAGCAAGCAAGAGGGATCTATGGGTTAGGTGTCATTAACCATGCTCAAGTTACCAATTTTTTACATTTTTATATGACTACATTTCCCCTCCATTTATTATAGTGATGCAAAGAATAGGGAAGATTGATTGATTAGGATTGTTTGTATTCTTACTTGCTTAGTGATAGTTACCAACGCTTTCCAATTGATCTTTAGATGTGATTTTATAGGGATCTATTGGTCATGGGTTGAATGTAGTCACATTAGGTTAACAAGGTAAGGATGGGGAACTCAAATAAATTAACCATTGGGGATAGAAATAGACTTGGATAATAGTGCTAAAATTAAATAATAGTGGCATTGACACTATAGTCTAAGTGTGGTGCTACTATCCTGAGTAGATAGAACTTAAGGGGATTGATTTGTCTTTGAAAGAGTAGTCTGGGTGAGCTAAGACTAAGTCTAGAAGGCTAAGAAGGACTAAAAATCAGTGAGAATAAACCTAAAGGGGTCATGAAAGCAAGCAAGAGGGACCTATGGGTTGGGTGTCATTATCCATGCTCAAGTTACCAATATTTTACATTTTATATGACTACATTTTCCCACCTTTATTCTAGTGATGCAAAAAATAGGGAAAATTTATTGAGTATGATTATTTGTATTCTTACTTTCTTAGTGATAGTTTCCAACCCTTTCCAAATGATATTTGGATGGGATTTTATAGGGATCTATTAGTCATGGGTTGGATATACTTGCATTAGGCCAACAAGGATAAGGATGGGGAAATGAAATAAATTGACCATTAGGTCTAGAAATGGACTTGGACAATAGTGCTAAAATTAGATAGTAGTGGCACTGACACTATAGGCCAAGTGTGGTGCTATTGTCTTGAGTAGATGGGACCTAGGGGGATTGATTTATCTTGGAAAGAGTAGTCTGGGTGAGCTAAAACCAAGTCTAGAATTTTATAGATGATTGGGAATTAGTGAAAATAAACATAAAGGGGTCATAAAAGCAAGCAACAGTGACCTATGGGCTAGGTGTCATTAGCCATGCTTAAGTTATAATTTTTTTGCATTTTATATGACTAAATTTTCCTCCCCTTTATTCTAGTGATGTAAAAAAGTGAAATACTAGGATAAAGGAAAAAATAGAAAGTGTACCTAAATTTACCTATAAGGGTGAAGATCATGAAGTTGTTGTGATGATGGGTATACACAAAGAGAACATGTTGTGAAGTATGAATCTATAAAAAAACAAAGAGTAGATCAGTTCTTACTAGATACACTATATCTAAAATAAGAATGTACAAAACTAGGTAAGAGAGAGAGGAAGAGAAAGGAATGAATACAACTCATCGAGTATGTGAACAAATACAAAACCTAATGTGATGATGGATTATCCTGAGTAATGTTAGAAGGTATTGTGCCAAGAGTAATATCATGAAAAGAGCTAAGTGCTCAATTCCTCAAAAGTGGTTCAAGAATGTAAAGGCTGGCCCTTTGGCTCTATTGTCACCAAATAAGTGAATATATATGATCATGCATGTGCTAATCAATGTCTGGAGTATGTGTATAATCCCTTTGAATAGGTGGCTCAAGAATACAAAGTCTAGCTAGTCCTTTGGATAGATCATTGCCCTATGAAGTGAAGTTATGAACTAATATCGGTATGAAATGTATATTGTATGAGATGGCCCTAAATCCCATGAATGTACTATGATATGATAATGATATGGTCTTGATATGATTCAAATATTAAATATATTTAGAAATACCCTTAAGGTAGGAAAACACCATATAATTCTCCTTTAAGAAGAAATAACTCTACAATGTCTCTTCGAGGGGATAACTTCTAATATCATCTTATAATAGAAGACTCAATGCTTACTTGATATCTTTACCATGATAATCATATCCTTTATATATACATATATCTAGCCAATGTATGGGTAACCTCCTAATCCTAATGTAAGCTAATCATTACCTAATATACTAATTCCATAAGTTACTCCATTATCCTAATATATTATACCCATATAACTAACTAAAAGGATGTGTGTCACATGTCAAAATCTCCATCAACCCATATACATTAATATATCATATCCCTAGGCACATAGCATACCACTTGATATGATTCAAATATTCAATTTATGTATAAATACCCTTAAGGTAGGACAACACCATATAATACTCCTTTAGGAAGGAATAACTCCACAATGTCTCTTCGAGGGGACAACCTCCAATATCCTCTTATAATAGAAGAATCAATTCTTAATTGATATCTTTACCATGATAATAATCTCCTTTATATAGACATCTATCTAACCAACGGATGGGTAACCTCCTAATCCCAATGTAGGCTGACCATTACCCAATGTACTAATTCCACAAGTTACTCCATTATCCTAATATATTTTACCCATATAACTAATTAAGGGGATGTGAGCCACATGTCAGTATCTATATCAACCCATATAAATTAATATATCATATACATAGGTACATAGTAGATAATGTTGGAATGGATAGTTGACTATATTCTACAAACTAGGCCACTCTTGGCCATTATAAAAGATGGAGATTAGGCTTGTATGAAAGCCCTCCAAACTAGTGCGCTAGGATTATATGAAAGCCAATCATAAAATTGAGAAATCAAGAATTGTATAGGTTAGGATTGTATGAAATCCATTCCAAAAATGATGACAACCATCTGTAAATAAAATAAGGCACACAATTGCTAAGAATTCTTAGGTAATGCGAAACTTAAAAAGAAAAGAAAACAAACGTGCTGTGCACATTGCCCCCAATAATTAGTGTTTGAAACATGGACTATGATATAAAAGTTGTGCCAAATTCCCTATCTAAAACTAGAATTGATATTCATCATGTTATTCATGATTCCCCTTATATCTAGATTCTTTAAGAAAAATTATATTGAACTGCTAATTTTGGTCTGAACTTTAACTGACAAAATTGTAACTTAACTTTCCTTTTTTCTATTTTTATAAAATATGGTTTTTAAAATATTTTTATAGGAGTAATAAAAGTGGACACTTTTGACACTAATGCTATTATGCAAGTTGGTTACTATTGTCCAGGGCCAAATCTAGTGACTTTTCTAGATTCTTGACTATCTATATGTTCTATTTTAAGTGTTTTGATGTCTGGTTGTTCAAGGTGTTATAAAAACTAATATTTTGATGTCTGGTTGTTCAAGGTGTTATAAAAACTAATATTTTGATCATTAGGAGATCTTAACTCTTTGAAAAAACCTTTGTTTATTTCTCCCTCTTCTAAGGATAGGAATGGAGACCCTAGAATGATTGTCCTCAAAACAAAGAGCTCTCCAAGTGTGGTATGCTGGAAAAATACATGATAGACAATGATAATCGACAAGATATCTCAATATATAACATGATTTATATTGAGAGATTGTTAGATTAATAAGGGTATTCCTAGATGGATATAAAAATGTAAGAACATGTGCAATGTATTAAAATATAAATGAAACTCTAGTTAGTTTTTAGTTTTTAGTTGGAGGGATGGAACATGATATCCATCTTGGCATCCAAGAAAGTAAGATAAATGCATGATGTGATCATGGCATTACAAAAAATGACAAGTAAAGAATCAAGAAGCATACAAGTGTAACCAAGGGGCTAAGAAAATAAGGGACATGAGCACATGTCACTTAAATTGGAAAGAAAATATACAAGGCATGTTCAAATGCCACATATGCATATAATTGAAACAAGCAAAATTGGTGTAGAAACCACAATCATATATATGAGTATAGGAAAAGGACATTGTAAAATTTTATAAGACACACACATGAATACAATAAAATGACATTGGTAAATGTCCTAAGGCAAATACTTGAGGTAAACATGAGCTAAGAGATTCAAACAATCTAGCTACGTTAAGCAAGAAAAGTAAGCATTTAAGGAACTGGAAGTACAATCACATCTAAATAATCAAAGGAGAGTATGCAACACATGTGAGTAAAATACTAGGTATATGATAATAAATAAATACATGATATATAATATTGAGTATTGATAGATTAATCTATGTAAGCTAGTAAGTAATGTACATCAGCATGATAACTAGAGTATGTGGTGTAGGAAAGACATAACCTGGATGGTGTAGTCATGTAGAAGATGCCCCTAGTGGGTACATTCAAAATATGTTAAAACCTCCAAAATCAGGGCTTAATCATGATTAGTAATCTAGTTTATATTTTTATAATATGTTAATTTTTTCATGATAATTATATAGCATATCATTTTTGTATCACACATGAATTTCATTGGTATTCATGAGTATTATGCAGGACATACAAACTTTAACAAGGACTAAGATGTTGGATTTGCCTCTACCTAGTAGCCTTGCTAAAATAGGGGCATCTTATCCACATGTGATAGTATGTATAAGAATATCATTCTATGACTCCTATGTTGTTGAACTTTATTCTATTCATAAATGTCTTGATAACATATGTATCTTACATAGTTTATATGAATATGTTATTTCATAGGATATAAACACATTACATATGCACGGTTTAGACTAAATTTCTAATTATATGTTCCATTGATGCTATTACTTGTACATAGTTGATGAACTCTTTCTTATCTATTATGTGTGGCCCTTTCCTCTTGTGTGCAAACTTGTTTAAACATATCTATCTTACATAGTTTATATGAATATGTTATTTTATAGGATATGAACACATTACATATGCACGGTTTAGACTAAATTTCTAATTATATGTTCCATCGATGTTATTACTTGTACATAGTTGATGAACTCTTTTTTATCTATTATGTGTGGCCCTTTCCTCTTGTGTGCAAACTTGTTTAAACATATCTATGATGTCTTGTGTGGTGTGTGATAAATTTTAACATGTCTATTTATTTTGGCCCTTGGCCCTATATTGTGTGTGGAATTTGTAATTTTATTTTGCTTTTGAAATTATTCATGTCTATTGTGTGTGCACTCTATCATTTTGTGTCATTTTAATATGTCCCATATGTGCATCCCTTGGCCTTGATTTTACAAATTTGTGATTTTTATGTGGTGTGCTTATTTATATTTGTAATTTTGATGAGTGACATGATACATATCATGAATTACTAACATAATATACTAATAATATATTATAATTCTATGAGTTTCATTGATATATTTCTATAGTCATTTCCTCATGAGTTACATACAAAATTAAAACTATGCAAATCTCATTATGCTAACATAATTTTCTCATATGCTATATTTTTCTGTGATTAAATATTACTATACATGTTACAAGTTAATTTTGCTTTTGATATGAGTACTTTTAGGATCAATTCTCTCACCTCAAAGGGGAGAATTTTAGTAATATTTGTATACATGAGATAAGCCTTTTCAAAATAAAAAATAATATTTGGCACAAAATATATTTTCAAAAATTGTAAAATGGTTTAAAAATCAATCATTAGACCAAATCATGTGGGCATATTCCATGCATATACACTCATATTTCAGAATCAAATTAAAAACTAACAAACTTTTGAATGCATAATATAGGTTTATGCACAAGTTTTAAATAAATTTGACAATTAAAATCTACATAAAATTTACAAATTCTACATTTATCATATTCTATAGTTAAAATAGGGGTGTGATAAAAATTCATGCCAAGTTTTTAAATACTATTTTATATTTGTATACATGGTAGGACCATGGAAATAATCCACTCTCTTTTTATCATGCATTCAAAAAGAAAGTTGAAATTGAATCTACAAGACATCTATAGTGGTTCATTCAATTTAAGTTCATAGTGCATAAATTAGAGGTTTAGTGCCCTATAATATTATGTCTATGAATACATTTTAGATTTCAATATGTTTCACATCTTGGAGTTACAAATACTAACTAATTTAAACTGAGTCATATGTGTCTCTCAATGGCTATTATTTTTATTCTACAAAGTGAAAATTCAGTTTGGTGCTTTATTACCCTCAAATTATTCATTATTTCAACTAATGAGCCAATAATCTCTAGTGCTTCAGGTAAGTACCAGTTATTTAATGCTTCAAAGAAGCATCATTTCCATTCAAAAGTCAAAAAAATAACATTGGTCTCACACGTACATGGTGTATTCCTCCCTTGATCTCATTTAAAATTCTAACACTTTTAAATTTTTAATTCGAACATTTTCAAATAAGTATTTCAAGCATTTTCAAATTTCTAATTCAAACTTTTTCAAATTTCAATTTTCAAAAGGACAAAGTAAATACTTCATGTATTTTACAAGATTTATGAAATATTAAGGTACCCTACATGATTGGAGTATTAGTAAGTAAAATAATAAGAATGTCTTACACACTGAGGTTATGTTTTATTTAATCTATCAATTTAATTTTTAAACTAAGGGAGGGGGAATTTAATAACATATATCTAGTCACAAATACTTCATCATGTTAGTTTTGGCCTATTTTTTCACTTCACACTATATTAAAGACACATGAATACATATTTATTGTTTAATCTACTTTTCATCAACTAAAAAATTGTTATGATTGATAAAAATACCCTTATGCATATATATAACCAAACCCAGATCGAAGCTTTAACACTTTTCCCTATGTGACATTATTGTATTTTACCTTCCAGTGGCCAAATTTAAAATTGAACCCTCCCTTAGCTTGTCTTCCATTTTTTAGGATTCGTAAGGTATGGTTTCCCCTTTTAAATTTTTATAAATTCACACTCAAGACACTTACCCTTCCACTTGAAAATTTAAATACAAAGTCATATTTAGATAAGTGCACACTAAGTGAAAGCCCCCTATTCTTCTAATTTCTGATTTTGACCAGTATAGGTACTCCTTATCCAAGTCAAAAGCCTATTTTATCTATCCCTAAGTAAATAATGATCAATTATTCAATATGATTCTATATGCATTCATATAGTAAATGAGCACAAGTGAATAAATCACTCTAAGTGGGATAACTATGTGAGATTGATTTCCCTCTTTAAAGTATTAGATACACAGGTAATGTTCAATCATCATGGAGGTGATTAGGGTTAGTTTAAACCAATTACACTCCACCTTTTTATATTTATAGGTTTTCAATCATTATTATCTATGTCAGGTTTTAGACATTAGATAAGCTATTTTCAAGTCTTTCACATACCTCTAAAAGTCAAATATGCACATACATACCTAATTCTAGATGTAGCAAGTGAATGTGGATATAGTTCCTATTTTTATTCAAAGGATAAAAATTTAAAATAGGGACACTAACGACTCCCACTACTATATTATGTTTATTGATCTTATCCTTATTTAGTTTCAGCTCCATTTTCTAGGGATTTTATAGGTGTGCTCTTGTTTTCATGTTTCTGCACTATGTTAGTCAACCACAATCAAATCACAGATAAAACAATTAGGAGATTTGATGTTTTCATAGTCTACAAGAGTGAATAGTATATTTTTGGGTTAAACTATATGAATTGTTTATGATAAAAAATAATGCACATAGTTTCACCCAGAAATCTACTACTCACTAAAAAACAAGTAAGTTTATTTTTACATTTCATAGTTATCTTGATTGAAATTGTGTAGAATTTTTTGAATTCATTTATTTACTTTTATTATACATCTCACAATTAAATTTAAAACATTTTTATTTGTTCCATTTAATTTATACTAATTATGGTTAATTCACCATTTAATCCAAATTTCAATAAAACACCTACATTCTATGTATATTTTTTTATAGAAAATATTTGTACTCAACTAATAATTATGATTTGAATATGCTAATAATTCATTGTCATGAAAATATTTAAGAAATTTCATTTTAACACAATTCATATTAAGAAATATGTAACTATTACTTGAAATTATAGTTGTCATAATAATTGAAGCCTTATTTTTAGTTTCTAACCTTTTCAGAACCACTTGATTTACATTTTGCCAGTTAAATACAACAAACTGAACTCACATAAAGTTTTAGATATGAAATATAATCAAGATTAACTATGCAAAGGAAAATATAATTAATGTGTTGAAAAATTCTTATCTCACATAATCTTAAATTTCCTTTAAAACCAATAGATTAGCATTTTATATAGTTATTGTCCAAAAAAGCAATTTAGAGTTGCTAGTTCACTAGTTAAGAATAATATCATAGATACTTGTAAAAAGAGAAATATGATCACATGTAGCAACATTGCATGAAGGTTTCAATTTATGGAGGGAGATAAAATATACTTTTATTTAATATAAAATTAAATCTATATATCAACCAACATGTCCCATAATTATTATTTGGTAATCTAGTAGTATTGCAAGTGTCATTGTTGATGAACATTGTACTAAATAACTTCATATTATAATACATATATCTATTGGTTTTCTTTTATGAATACCTATAATAAAAATTAGAGATAAACCAATTCAATTTTTTTAAGAATAATTATGGAACCATGCTATTACATCAATATTTATTAACAAACATGGCTAAAATTAACTAATTGCAAGTAACTTTCATGACAAGTTAATGCTAAATTAAGACCTTCCCTAAAAACTAATTTAATAAAAATAGAATCACTAAATCCTCTCAAAAATTTAATGTTGTTTGGTAACATTTTTTGAATTTCATTTATTCAAGACAATATCATTATATTATAAATTGGACTCTAACCACTTGATGAAGGCTAAAATTCACACTTTGAATTTAATTTACCTTCACTTATTGTACCCAAATTTCTTATTTATTATACTTATTATAAATAATTATTTTTTATAATGTTAATGATCAATATTTACCATTGAATAAAAAACCATTCTCTCAATCTCCTACTATATTTGGATTTGTAAAATAAAAATTTCCATAAGGAGAAATTGATGGCTTCACTTTTATAGGTGTTGATATGGATTTTATGCACACCATAGACTATGGTTTTTCACCCTCTTATTTTAGAATTATTAGGGACAATCCATGTCATGAGTTTTAGGTTGTGAATATTTTATGTAATCTATTGGAATAATAACATGTGATCTATAACCCATAAATGGAGATTCATCCATGTGATCAAAACAAAACCCAATAATGGATATTTATAATGAAGCTATATTAAAAAATTAAGTTAAATAAAAATGTAAAAAATAGTAAAGGGTTGGGTAAAAAAGTAGGTTTATATTTTAACTAAGTAAATACTTTTGATTAAGCAATAATTTATAAGATCTATATAAATAAACCAAAATTCATGAAATCTAGTCATGCATTTAAATATGACTAAACATAGAACAAGAGTCTAAGGTTTAATAAACTATGAGTAAATTTTAGAAGCATCTCTTTGAAATAAAATTTGGTCATGTAAAATATCTAAAATCACATTCTATTGTAACAATTTTATAAAGATCAAAATTCGCTACAAAAAATAGAAACAACACATTTATCTATATACAAAATAGATCAAATATTAACTAACTAAATACATCAAAATAAAAGAATTGAAAATTCTAACCTAATCATAATAAAACATATAAATCTCTATGGTAATCACTTAAAGCTTAAAATACACTAAAAATAATATGAAATTATATTAAATAAGAAAATAATCTTAACATAAAATAAATAAAAGCCTTGAACACTTTAAATATTTTTTAAGTTCTCCCTTTGCATTTAATCAAGATATCATTTTATTCCCCTTCTACCTTGAATGTTTAACAAAATATTCTCTTATAGGGCATGGTATCCTGCCCACTATCAATGATTGAGTTTATTACAAATGATATTTTCAAGAAAAGACAATAAATTTTTGAGAGGGAAAGGAGCAAGCTCACAATGGCAAGACTAGACTTAACTCATCCCCATAGTGAAAGAGTTTGTTACAATAATTAGACAAGAACATAAGAGAGAAACATAACTTTATAAAGTGGGTATAACTAGCCTAAATAACAATGAGACTCTCCCCAAAATTATTTCTATGCATTTATTTTTTTTACGAGCCCATACTAACCTATTACAAAGAATGAGAGAAAACATGGCTCACCCATGCTTAATAAATGTATCCTCCTTCCAATTCAATATATTATGACATAGGCTATATGTAAATTATTGTATCATATATTAAATTTTTATGGTTTTATGGGTGTGATGGTTGTCAACATTGATCTTACACTCTCGAGCTGACATCACCATTAGAATATTGTGCATTTGATAACTAGGTATCATTCTATCCCATTTTCTTTACACTTGATGCTACATGGAAACATTTCATGTAGTAAAAAACTTGGATTTATAAATTTAATAAGTTTTTTTCATTTCATTAAAAATGATTTAGTGATTATAAGTAACACTTTATAATTGTGTCATAGTTTGTAAAGGCATGAAATAGGAAAACACCCTATGTATTCATTTGACTACAAGGATTCAAAATTATGACAAGTGGAACTATGTGATGGAGTCAAATTAGTTTTTAAATATATATTTTTTCTACATAGATGCATGATCATGACATATGTAAAACTATATTGGGTTACATTCTTTTAGACTGATTAATTAAAACTGCTTGCGAGTGAGTACAAACCTAGGAGAGAATGCAAAATTTACACCTACCCAAATATGATTGATTCACAACCTTACCATAATTCAGATATAATCAAAATAATTTTTAAAATTATAAAGGGATGAGATTTAAAAAATAAAACACATGGCACTTCTCTATTGACTCAAACCTTTCACAACTTTTATTTTTCACAATTTTGACTACAAAGATTGTGAAGGTGAAAAATGTACCATGTGGCACTAAGCAATGATTTGGACCTCCATAGAGATTCAAATTAAAAGGTGACTACATAATAATTCTAAAACAATATGATGCATGGAATTTCTAACTAACCAATGGATAAAGTCTACCAAGCATAATGTGACCAAGTGTGATTTATACAACTAAGTGTGAAGTGATGGAAAAGGGCATACATATCATATGATTTTAAGTTATAGCTCAATTCAATTTTCAAATAAAAATATTTATATTTATATATGAATGAAAAAACAAATAAAAAATTACAAATTTCATATTGATTAACATGTGTGTATTTATGATGGCATGTAGGAGGAAGACTTCTAGAGGGAAACATCGGATGCTCAAAATTTACCAAGGTAAATTGATAATAAATGGAGGCAGGCTTCAATATGATGCTATAAAAAATATATACAATGATTTAGAGTGGGTTACCAACTTGTAATAGCCTAAAATTAATTCCCAAGTAGAATCTCCATTGAGGCAACTATCCCTAAATGACTCCCCTTTATCCGATTCAGTTTTGGCACCCTCCTCTACGACATTAGAGACAAAGACAGACTTAGCCACAAGTGTTTCTAGATAAAAACCTCTACTTCAAGATAAGTATTATATTATGATTATTGTATTTGGTAGAGATATTATTTTATAGGATGCTATCATTCAATTTAAAATCAAATCTCTAGAATCTTATAACATCATTTTTTGGGTTGCTGTCAGGAGGTCGTCCATGGAAGATCTCACTTCTTGGATATCATTTTATTAGGGAAAAATTCATGGTTTGTTTTTATTATCAAATAAATTATTTTTGGTATCATGTCTCAAAAATGTTTCCCAAGACAATATTATTTTGGGTGGTCCATGTTTGATGAAGGGTATAGTTGTGGAGTCCCAAAGCTTGGAGTTTAAATTTTGATCCTTTAATAAAAAGATAGTTTAAATTTCTTGTTGGGGTTAGATTATATGCTTTACCAGTTGAATATTAGGGAGAATCTAGTCTTTGATCAATGGTAAACCTTCTTGGTGAGTTTTTATCAATTTCCCCTAGTACCCAGGAAGGTTCATTTGATGATTTCACTAAAATCTATGTGAATGTTGACCTGAAAGTAGAGATTTTGGATGTTATTATTCTCAAGTATTTTGGTAGGGAATTAAATCATCATTTTGACCTTGAATGGATTCCTTTTATGTGTTATGGTTATCATAATATTGGAAATATTAAGAAGACATGCTCCCTTTTGGCATAGGTACCTATGAATAAGAGTTTGAATATCATTAAGAAGATTTGGAAAGTGAAAAATAGTCCTCCCTCAAAGCACTTGATTAAGAGAAATGATGGATTTTTGTGGATTTATAACCCCACTTTCCTTTTATCCCTATTCCTATGCTCCCCCAATAATATTTTGTTTAGAAACTAAATCCCTCCTCTATTGAAAATATGGTGGAAGTAACTACTAAACTAGTGGACCAATCTTCACGTTTGTTGAATAATCTATCTATGACTAAATCTACTTTAGTTCATGAGATTGAATCATAAATACATAGTTTAGAGGATTTTATTTATAAAAGTATGGATAATGTCAATTTTATTGGATGATTTTAGAATCTTAATGGAGCTTATTTGTTTTTGGGCTCTACAGATTTGGATAGGGAGTCTCTCCTACAAATTTATAACAAGTGAATCCCAATGAGTTTGAGAGTTATTTAGAGTATGACCTGGGATATAAGGAATTAATTTTTATTTCTCAAGTATATTTCCCTCTCACTACTCCAAACTATGGTCAAAAAATCAAAAGAGGTCGCAAAACCAATTCCCAAAAAATAGTAGAATAAGGTTTATTGGAAAATCAAAGCACAATAACTAGTTTTTATTTTGAAGGGCAAGGAGAGGATTTATCCTCACTATTTCCATGAAAATTTTATCTTATAATTATAGGGTCTTAAATTCCCCTAAAAAGAGATGTCTAATCAAGTGTCAAATACTTCGTCTACTTCTAGATATTCTCATTCTCTAGGAGACCAAAATTTACAAAGAGGAGGCATAAAGACTTTTTGTTCTTGATTAGAAAATATAGAAAGGTTAGTTTAGTGATTTAGCTGATGCCTCAAGGGGATTGGAAATGCTTTATAAATCCTTTCAAAGTGTTGGTTACTCCTTGTGGCCTTGGAATCAATTGGCAATGGAGCCTCATAAAAGATTTATCTTCATCTATTTCTTTCAATTTCTTTAATGTTTATGGCTTGAACAATTTAGAATAAAAAAGAAAGTGTTGGGAATAAATTCATTTGATTATTGTGGATCACCCTAAAAATAAGTTTGATCTTGGTTGGGACTTTAATGAAATATTGGGCCCATGTGATAAATGAGGAGGTTTAGGTAGGCCTCTGTAATCTGAGAGGGATTTTATCTCCTTTGTTGATTCTTTGATTTTATTAGATATGGTTCCAAAGAAGGGAATGTTATCTTGGACCAACCATAGGAAAGGTATCAATAATATTGAAGAAAGGTTAGATATATTTCTCATCAATCAATCCTGGCTAGGATCAAATTGGGTTCATGAAAGCTAGATTCTCTCCTTATTTGGGTTTAATCATGCTCTGATGGATTGGGTTATTGATGAAGATCAGGTATCCCCCTTGACTCCTTTCAAATTTTAATTGATGTGGTTACAAGATCCCAATATTTTTTCTTTGGTGGATTTTTTGTAAAAGGTGTTACTCAAAATTAATAGAAATTGCCTTTATACTTTTGCCAAAAAACTGAGTTTCATTAAGAATTGCTTCAAGCATTGGA
This sequence comes from Torreya grandis, assembly GCA_037957365.1. Lineage (NCBI taxonomy): Eukaryota > Viridiplantae > Streptophyta > Pinopsida > Cupressales > Taxaceae > Torreya > Torreya grandis. The sequence goes on along the minus strand of JARHVA010001446.1, from coordinate 858,038 downwards.
ATCTTACCCATTTTAAAAATATTTTTAAAGAGTCAAAAAGAGTTAAATAAGAGATTTTTGCTTTAAATTAATTAGTTATCAACATTGACAAGGATGTAGAGGTGTTTTTTAAAGAATGATCTCTTTTGTCTAAATTTGAAGAGTTATATTTTGGCGAGGAAATCTACTAGAAACAAAAGTCTAGAGAAAATTGGCTAAAAGAGGGTGAACAAAATACCAAATATTTTCATCACTCAACTCAATTTAGGAGAAGCAACAACATAATTATGAGGATATAGGATAAAGAAGGTAAAGAGTTGGATCTTTACTTTAAAATTAAAGAAAGAGGAAATAAATTTCTACTTGGATTTTCTTTCTTGTAATGAGGCTTTGGATTTGCATTCCCAAGAGGATATTCTAAGATGTATCCTAAATCTATTCACTCATTAATAGAATGATTTTTTGATGGTGCCATTCACAATGATTTAAATCAATAAGTTTGTTTTTTATATGAAGAAGGATTAGGTCCTAATGGTTTTCCAGCTTCCTTTTATCAGATTTTTTGGCCCATCATTGGGGAAGAGGTGACTGCTATAGTTGAATTTTCCATATTGTCCAAAAAATTGAGCTCAGCTATTAATTCTACCTTTTTATCATTGGTCCCAAAAGGTGATACTCAGTCAAAATTTAGTGATTTTTGACCCATCCTTTATGCAACACTATCTACAAAACTATAACTAAGTCCATCTCATTCAGATTAAAATCCTTTATTTCCTAGCTTATCTCCCTTAAATAAGGGGGTTTTGTTTTGGAATGTCATATTCAAGATGATGTTGTTTTAGTGCATGAATTGATTCATTTGATTTATTTCAATAAGAAAAAATGTATGTTGGTTAAATTGGGATTTAGAAAGGCTTATGATAAAATCAATTGGATATTTCTCATAAAAAAATTAGCTAGTTTCAGTTTTGAAAAAGAGTGGTGTGACATGATATTTAGCTGCATTTCCTCCCCTAATTTTTTCTTTCTCCTTAATGGTGGTATTTTTGATTTTTTTGGAGCTACTCATGTCATAATATAAGGAGATCCACTCTCCCCTTTTTTTTATCATTATGGGAGAATCCTTGAGTAGGTCCATTAGTATGGAAAAAAAATTTGATTTGATCAAGGGTTTGACTATCATGGAAGGTATTCCCAATATTTATCATCAACATTTTATAGATGATACATTCTTTTTTGGCTTTGATTTGATTAGGGAAGCTTCCTCTTTTAGAGTTATTTTGGATAATTATTCTTTAGCTTCAAGTCAAGAAGTAAATGATGGTAAATCTGAAATTTATTTTGTGAATGTGGACAAATAGTTGTAACCATGTCTTGCCTAGTACTTAAATTTTAAATTTGGTAGGTTACTTGATAAGTATCTTGGGGTCCCTCTCTTTCTTGGGTTAGTAAAATCTTGTTTATGGGAAAATTTATTAGACTCTCTCAAGAATAGCATGAACTTTTGGAAAGGAAAATTTCATTCCTATGTTGGTTGCTTGATTTTTATCACCGCTATGTTGTCTGTTATTCCAATTTATCTCATGTCAGTTCTCATGCCTCCATAAAATATTATTAAAAGTATCAATAGGATTTTCATATCTTTCTTATGGCAAGGTACCAAGGAGAAAAGGAAAATCCATCTAGTGAATTAGAACAAAGAGTATGATTCTAAGAAAGTTAAAGGTACTGGTATAAAAAGAAATAAATTTCAAAATTAGACTTTGGGAACCAAGTTGGTCTGGGGGATTTTTAATAATCCTAAAAATATTAGCAATAAAATTCTCATTCATAAATATCTTAGATATTATGACCCATTGGTGATTTTTTCCCATGAGTCTCCTCCACAAGGGTCGCATATGTGGAATTTTATTTTGGATTGTAGGTCTATTATCTCTAATCATATCTCATGGGTCATAAATAATGACATAAAGTCTAGATTTTTGGATGATTCATAGAATGGTCATAAACCACTCAAGGAAGTTAGAGAATTGAAGGAATCATGTCATGTCCTCTCAGAAGCTTGGGGTACTGAATTTTATGATTATCTAGGTTTAGGAAGCAATGGTTTGGAATCATGTGGTAAATGGAAGGATTTTGATACTACTCCTATTTATAAAAATAAAATAGTTCCCCTTTCTTCCATTTTAAGAATGTGTAGAGTATTTGTGAATAGAAAGGAAGATTTTCTCTATTAGACCGATACTGATTTTGGTAATTATAAAGTTAATTTGGGTTACAATTTAACTATTTTGGAGGGTAAGAGTTATCTCCAAACCAATATTATTTTATGGAATAATGAGGGGCTATCAAAAGCATGGGATTTTACCTAGCTTACTACACAATATAAAATTCTCACTCAAGATTCATTAAGAATTATGGGTTAGATTGGTCCAAGTAGGTGTTGCTTATGTGGTTAGGTTGAGGAAACCATCAATTATATTCTTATTTTATGTACCTTTACTTCCTCTTGTTGGGATTGGATTATCTTTAAACTTAATTATCATTGTGCTTGTGGCTTATCTATATCCTAGGTATTTTCTTCATGTTTTCTTGGTCATGAATCTGATGTGCTCAAAAACATCTAGTTGACCAACCCTAGTATTCTCATTTGGTCCATTTAGAAAAAGCAAAAGAATCATATTTTTTATGATAAGAGAACTTCATTTAAGGTTCTGCTATCTAAGATGGAAATTTCTATTTTTGAATTTATTTTCAATCATTCTTATAAAAATGGTGATACTTTATCATCTTGAGATATATTAGTTTTTCCCAATTGGATACTAATTAAGGTTCCTCCCATTAATGAAATTAAATATTCAATATACAATTCCTTATCTCATTTGAAGGCCTCCTAGAATCCACCATTGGCTTTATTTTTAAAATTAAAATTTGATGGAGTAGCATGGGGAAATCTAGAAGCCTCTGGTGTAGGATGTTTTATAAGTGATTTTACCAGTTCTTTGATTCGTACCCCATCAAACTAGCTTATATATGGAGTAAATAATGAAGTAGAGGCCCAAGATATGGTTCTTGGAATTTGATTGGATTGTCAATGTAAAATTAAGAAATTGATCATTGAGGGGGATTCTTGGTTATGTTTCAAGCCATCGATAATTATTATATTTTGTATTAGTGTTTGAACAAAACTCTTTGCTCAATTTAGCCTCTTTTAGAAGAATTAGAGGCTTGGTCCATTTATCACTATTTTAGAGAAGCAAACTATCATGTTGATTTTTTAACCAATTGGGGCATAAACCAAAATGAATAACTCATCACAAATAACATAGCTCAAAATTGGATTGGATTTGACTTCATTGTTCATAGATGATCAATGTTTCTATTTCTATGGTCTTTACTTCATCTTATGATAGTTCACTTCTTTATCATGCTCTTTGCTCTCTCTTGTGCTTTTCATTTATTTTCTAGTGGGGATAACACTTTGGGAGATGCTCAAATCTTCCTCTAATCCATGGGTTTTGGATCCCCCCCCCCCCACTTTTTAGTGTTTGGTTGGTTATTTTTATCCTCATTAACTATCCTATGGCCTGCTCTATTTTAGCGGTAGATTTTTTTTGTCTTCTATGTGTGTGATGGTCATTTTTTCTTAGCTTTCATTTTCTTTAGATACGGTTCATGAGACTTATAGTTTCCAAGGGCACACATTTTATTTCACTACTTTGGGTTTCGTAGTTGGTTGGTATTTTCATGATAGTTTGGTACATGGAGTCTACTTTGGAAGACTTCATGTGGATGTGACATTTTTTTGGGTGTGTATCTAGTGCGTTATCATACTCTCTTCACACAATGCATGGTTCATATTTTGTGTCTTGTGTGGTGATATCTTTGGTAGATGTTTTTTGGTCTTGCTTGAGTTCCCCTATTTAAGCCTTTGTGCTTATAGATCTCTCCTTTTAGTCTCATTTATATCTCTTACTGTTGTTTGTGGTGGGTTATGAAAATTTTTCCTATTTTTTTGGTCAAGAGAGGGATCATTTCCCTCACATTTATCAAAAACAAATTAAAAAATGTGTGTATTTATCTTATTAAATTAATCAAGACTTTTCCAAATGATTGTCCTCCATTTTGAATAAAAACTTGTACATGAAAACTTAAAACTCCTCATGAAATAACAAATAACATATGAAAAAAGCAATAATTCATAAAATGTTTGAAAAATAATATAATAAGCCAAGCTATACATTTTGAAATTCCATTATTCCATAAATTTTCCTTTAGAAATTAATTGGGTCCCTATTCTTAGAGAATAGTGGCATGTTGGTCACAATAAATGGCAACTTTTGTAGGGAAAAAAATGTTAAGTGTTAAGAACTCAAAATATTTCATTAATTTTGAAATAAAATTAGAAATTATGAAATATAAATTCATTTTTTGAAATTAAAATATTTTTTTTAGTCTTAGCACATAAATTAATAATCCTTAATATATAAAAATATTCATATGTGTGTATAGCGATTCATGTATTTTCCTTTTAAAGTTTTTGACATAGCTCAAGAGTGATAAAATGTTGAAAGTTTTTGAAGACATTGTATTTTTTTATGGGAATACCATGGGGGTGAAGGCTTAGGAATTGGTCTTCTATCAAATATGAGTCTAAAACCCCCCAAAATATATGTCTTTCTCCACTCTTACTTCATTACTAGCTAAACATCTATATCTCTGATGGAGATTTTATGAATCACCCGTAAGGATAAATATTTTGAATTGCTTTAAATATTTCAATTCATATTTTTATTTATTTTTATTAATATTTTGGATCTACATAGGGTTGGGAACAATTATATCTAAGGTGAAAGGGATTGATAGAAAATTTAATCACAAGTGACCTTTCCTTCACTATTTCATAAAACTCAAGGCAATTTTAGTGTAATTAAGTGCAGTTATGACCCTTTTTCATTAAAAATATTATTATTAATTCATGTGATAATTAATAAAAAAATATTTATTCCTCTATATAAAACACAAATCCAAGGCACAATGTTGATATTCAATCAAAAGTTTACCAAATTTCTAGAATGTTAAACATTTCACAATGATTAAACTTTAATTGGCCAAGTGAATGTGACTATAGGGTTTTCAATGGAATGGTTTTAAGGAGGTATGATTTCAACTAATTAATAATCATATATGGGAGGTTAAAATAATTTTTATTTCTTTTTTTGTGTCTAATAAACTACTTGTTCAGAAATATGAAAACAACAAAAATAAATGAGAACATAGTAGACAAAAGTAAAGACAACACAATGAAAAAAAGAAAGCATTATATAAAGAAAGAAATAAAACCCAAAATAAAAATATTATAAATCTAATTATAAACCTATAATAATCCTAAACTAAAAATTAATGGCCAAGGTTTGAGGGTGGACTTGAAAACTTGGTATGAAACTTTTGGCACCACTTGGTGGAAGCAACTATGCAACTTTTATTATTCTCAATCTTGAAAACAAATCCTTATATTATTTCCATAATTTTTTAAATTTATACCTTCAAAATCAAATAATATTCAAAATCATATGTTTTACATGATGATCTACTTATCAAATATGTTATCAACAAAAGCATTGGGATCAGTTAAACTACCTCAAAGTTAGGTTAAATTAATTCATGAAATTATTTTACCTAGACTTTTGTGATATTTGGAATCAAAGGCACAATGAATATAAATTATTTGTGATGTAATTTAGCAAGTGAACATGTTTTTATTTATTCATCTTTCATATGTTCAATGTTTTACTTTATTTATACAATCACTATTTTCATTTATTATCTTATCACCAAATTCTTAGTTTTACAAAATGGCCTCTGTAATAACTCATTGATTGACTTCATGCCAAATATTGTCTCTTCCTTGTTTTTAATTCAATTTCCTAAAATTCCCCTACTATATGTATCTATTTTGCATCAATAATAAATTCAGAATACACAATGTTATAAAAACCCTCATGTTTAAGGAGTTCATTTTATCACATTCATTTGTATCTATGACACATGTTGTAGTTAGTTCAATCATAATATCTGGATGAAAAGAAGCATAATTCATTTATTTTTGGGAAGACAACTCCATATCCAATGTGATAGCCTCTACATATGTTAAAGATAATGTGTTTATTTTAGATGTTTTCAAAATCATAGATATTATGGGATCTAAAGCATTTATGTATACATACATAATGATATATTCTTGGGATCTAAATATATTTATAATGTTGATATATATCTCTTTAAATCAAATATTGAAATCCCTGATTAGATTACTGGGTTATCTCTTAAATGTGAGCAATTGATTCAACACAATAAAAGTATCAATTTTTTGTCCAAATTGTAAAATAAATTCATCCTATAATTTATTATAGTTGTGAATTGAATGTTGCATTAAATTTATAAATAATTTATATTCAATACCATCTTATATGAAAGGAAACAACCTACAAGATACATCATCATTCTAAATATTTAAGAATCCCAAAAATATTTTTGAAATAAATAAAATGTTTTTCATATACTCTATCATTTTAAAACTTTGGAATGTAATTGAAAGCATTTGTATAGATTTCATGCTCAACACTAAGAATGTCAATTGTTGTTTCACCAAGCTAAGACATGATTTTTCTCTCTATTTTAATTTTATAGTGTTAGGTCTATTGATCCAAATAATATTAATAGAATAGTTAGTAATGTTAGTAAATTAAATAAAGTTATTAATAGTAAAATTAGTTTGGTTAGTTTCATGGTTGAACCTATTGGGGTCTTGAGTAACCACCAAGTGGAACCTTATTAAAAGATTTCAGTTTGTAAATATTTTTCAATAGAAAATTTTACCTTTGTGGATTTATAACAATTGTATAATGTAAATATTACAATTAACCTTTATGCAAGTGGTCCTAATAGTGGTATTAGACCTGGTTAAAAATAATTTATTGGTGAGTGTGTGATTTGAATGTAAATGAGTTTACATGAAGTTTGGTCTATACAGGTGAAAGAAGAAGGCATGAAGGAGGAGATAAAGCCAAGTTTGAAAGAGTCATGAAGAAAAGGAATGGCATGAAGTAATGTTTTTTTCCAAGTTTTAAAATTACCATACATTTTTATTTTCACCTAAACATATATAACTCTGAGATTGTACAACCTCAAGATTTCCAAACCTAATTTGTATAGCTTTTAATTTCGAAATTCATTTTGTATGCCTTCAAAATTTATAAAAATCATTATGTTTATTTTTTGTATGGCCAAGTTGCTATCCTATACAACCCATGACATGAATAGTTTCACTCTTAAAACCCACATTATTCAAAAATTATTTTTTAACAATGTTTTAAACCTCAAAAATCATCCATTGATTTACTATAACGACTTAAATCTCTTCAAAAGTAGTAGTACGACACAATATGCAGTAGTAAAACTAAAAAATAAGAAAATTCATTTCTATTTGTTGTTTTACATCTTAAAATCCCATTATGTATAGTTTAAATTCATTTTCAACCCTTCTTTTCTGATTTATATATTTATAGAGCAATTGTAAGACCCAAAAATTGGGAATGAAGAGTTTGTATGGCCTTTGAGAGAAGAAAAATTTGAAATTCTGATTATTACTATGTTTTGATTCATCTCTTTGATGTTAATGATTTAATTCATTTATAAAAACTTCCAACCTATTTATTTATGGTTTTTTTAAAAAATAAAGTGTATATTTAAGTAACTATATGACAAATAGCATGAAATTCCTTCGTATGGCACATTAACTTGTTTATTAAGTTATTCACTACGTTTTATATTCATTAAAGAGGGACCCACCTAAGAGAAAAGGTGTATAATTTTTCACCCTCAAGTGAATATTTAGATGTTTTTTTACTTGCACACTATTAAAGTTTTACATGCACAACAATATTCTTTTATTTGTGTAAAATCAATAAAATATAGTTTAAATACATAATCTTCATTAGTTGCTTTAAGAATAATTATATTGGAATTGGCCAAGCCTAATTTTTAAGTCACTTTTTAAAAATATGTCAAGAGTTCAAAACCTCAAAAGGAAACTTTTTCATCACATTTCATTTTGTCACATTAGTCATTGAGCACCTTGTGTTACAAAAATGTTTTTGACTAGTCACTGTTTTAAATAGAGGAGGTCATGTGACTTATCAATTTATAAGTTTATTGATATTATGGACACATTGGAATGGTAAATTTTATGATTTTATTCTTATTTATATGATTTCCATGATAAATGTATTAAAAATGGTGTATATAGGTACATTTTGGGTGGAAATTGACACCTTCAAAATGAAAAATTTCATCATGTTATATCATGTTTTTGCTATTAGAGAACATGTTCTCCATTATAGGTCCATCAATATTCTTATAATTTATAAATTATTAGTGTCAAATTAGAGGTTGGAAGATTCCTTGGAGGTTGGAGGACAATTCCCCTTCTCTAATTAGTTATATGCTTAGAGTTTAGGTTAAATTATTGAATGAATTTTTTGGTAGTGTAGGCACTAAAACTAAATATTTTAAAATTTTGGTCTTATATACTTGGAAAATATCAATCTAGGATCTACCCCTTAGTTCTACACCTTATCACTTTCAAAATTCTCACATTCACCATCTCACTATGCCTAAATTCTTATCTTATAATCTGACCCTTATCTTTTTGATAACCTAGCCCATCTATATTGTGTAGACACTATTTATGAATTGTATAAAACCTTAGTCTTATACACTTGGAAAAATCAAAACTTTGTTATTCCTCTCAACTCTAGACCTTTCTTACTTTCTAAATCTCACATCTACTCTATCTTGTGCCCATTAGCCTATCTTTTAGTCTAACCAATCTTATATGGATGACGCAGACCTTCTATCTTATCTATAATGCTTAAAAATTGCTTATCTTCCACTTCTGCAAGTTTTGTGTTTGTCCCTACTTTCCTACTCCCTAGATACTAATGTATGGAATAGACACCTATATCAACCCTAGTGTTTTAACCTATCACAAGTGTCTAGTGCCCTAAATTCATTCAATTTTTAAATGAGACATATCTTAATGGTTGGCCTAAGTGCCTTAATGTGAGTTACTTCTCCAAAGGGATTGATATAAATATAAGATCAACCCTCATTTATTCACCACCTAGAAAATACCTAAGGAAACTTATCAAACCATTCAATCAAGCACTTGATAAATCAAAGCTTACATATTTTATCTTATTTTAATATTAGTTATATGGATAACACATACATAGGTCTAAATTACTGAAGGAACAACCTACGATCCTGATTTTACAAGTTACAAGCTAGGTCACTATTGTACTTGTTTATCACATATTACATGATTCACATAAAAGGCAACATATAGGGGATAACTACATCAGTTTTATGTCCTCTTTAAGAAACTAACACAAGCATATTATACTAGTCCTTGCATATATGTGTTAGCAAAAAATGTTCAGAATTTGACCTATAAAACCTGATAACTCGATAGTCAAAAGGTTAGTCAAGTTTGTCAAATAAAGCCATATAAAATAAAATCCAACCCTCAGACTAATTTTAACCACATTTTAAGATAAAACATATGGAATGAAACTAAATAATTAGAACTTAGGCTTGTACAAGTTTTAGATTCCAAATTCCATTTATGTCTCGACGGGGATCAAACATAGGATTTGTACAACTAATCCTTCCCTATTTGAATTTATTTGAAAATGGGGTGTGTTGGTCATAATGGGAAAAATAATATTTATAGAGCAATGAAGGATATAAATACATAATTAATAATATAATTCTTTACACTATATTCATTTGAAACATTACAAGGTTACATAGGAAATATGTTTCGTATACTCGGGATAGTGAGATCCTATGTAAGAAATACTTATTTATAGAGGGTTATTTGGGGTCAGATCAACATTATGTGTCCACTAACCCATTTTCCCCTAAGGTCACCATGAAGATGAAAAACTAGGGTTTTACAAATTCATAAGGAGAAATAGTCCAATACCTAAATTTAAATACATCAGAGTGAAGGAAAAGATAAACCTAGAAGCGTCTCTATGGTTACATACTTTTATAGTAGATATTTCATATAAGACACTTACAAATAGTTCAAATAGTAGCATCGATGTAATTGTCCGAAGATGATTCTAGTGTCTATAGTTCCAAAAGCATCTAATAAAGAATTTGATAACTATTATAAAATCATCTTCCATTTTGATTCAGACCTATTTTATACCTATAACTACCTTATTATATAAAAAAGCTAAGTACATTACTTCTTTATCATTTCTATATCTATCATAGTTACTTACTAAATTTAGCATAACTTAGCATAATAAATTCAATATATGTTTATATCTAAGTTTAGCACCCAATTAGCCTAATGTAGATTTGATTATCACCCTTGTGATTATTAATTTATATATACCCATTTAATGAATATTTATGTAACCTCAACCTAGAATAAACCACTTTTAGGGTTAAACATTGGTAAACCTGGCCTTTGAATATCATTCTTACCTAAGTGTAACACTTAGGATGTTTCTTACCTACTTTATCCTAATCTTTCTATTCTTTATCTCTCTCATCATGGATGATATTTATTTATTTTATGAATATGAATATGAGACCATATAACTTTCTATTGAGGAGGGGGTGAAAATTGATTACTCTTATATTCTTCTAAGTTTTAAAGCCTCAAATATCAAATCTTTGAATGGTTGTAGATACCATCCCTATAATAAAGCTTGTACTCTCACCATTTCAAGAGATGATTTTACTCATCTTAAGGAAGGAAAATAACCTTTACACAATTTTCCTACACCACCATTATATGATTTTGGCCTTTGATATTTTTTAAAATATGGATACCAAGGCCAAAAAATGGGGAAAAATGAACAAGGTATAACCCAACCCATATCTATTAAATGTAGTTATAAAAATTTACAAGGCTTGTAGTTTTCATAAAAATCTATGAGTTAAAAATAAGGCAAGTCATCTAAACATGCTCTTCATGTACATTTTACTGAACAAGTGGTTAGATATGACCAAGAGGATCCTTCATTTGATCATCAAAAGTTATGACAAATACATTAAAAAATTATGAATGATTTATAAATAACTTATAAGGGGGAAATTTCTTAAATCAAATTGATTCAAAACCCCATAATTCTTACATTCCCCAATAAAATCCACCTTTTTAAGGGCAATGTTTTTTCCTAACTTCATTTAAAACAAATTTTATATCATAAAATGTACCTTTACAAAAGATTTATCAAGATCAAATTGTTATACCCTTACCAAATATAAATGAAACAAATTCTATCAATGGTTTAAGCTATTTAAATGATATACCAAAAGTACCAAAATACAAATATCCCATACCACTAACGAAATATCCTAAATTTAATGATCATGAATTTGCACTTGTTATACATAAGGATGATGATACTAATATGCCTAGATTTAAAAAAATTGGTGTGTTGGAACCATTTATAAGACCTATGACAAACACCATTGTTCCAATTAAATATATTATGTTTATGATGATTTCTATTAGGGATATTCAAAAGTAAGATTCTATACTTCAAATGTAAATGGTTTTCTATAATACTAATTCAAATTTGGCTTCATTTAAAAACCAACCTCTTGAATAATGTATATTTGAATATTGGTATCCATAATATTTTTAATTACTATATTTACCTCTCTTTTTGAGACATAAGGACCCATTTTCCTACATGATTAACTATGTACATTATTTTGGTCAATGGGTATATGATGACAAACTATTGCTAATAGCACTCCATATGAACATTTTTGATGAAGCTTAAAATTGGTTATTTCCCATACCAAAAGAATCCTTAACCACTTTTTCCAAATTGGAAGATTTATTCTTCATGACTTTCAATATCCACAAGGTTCCAAAAATTACACTAACATTTTCATAGCTTCAAAAATATGAAGATGAATCCATTCAATACTATACTATTCGATTTAAAATTACATAATATGAGTTAGTAAATAGACCCTCATATTTGGAATTATAATTTAATCTTAGTTGATGGATTCCTAAACTAGTAAAACAAAGGTCATTCCATAAATAATATTAATCATTTACACATTTGTATTTAGATGTGCAAAGATATGATTCATTCATCCTTACTCTTCCAAATGAGCTTGACATATCCCCTTCTAAGTATCAAAGTTTTATTCCTTGTACAAAGGAGGATGATGAATTACCAAATGAACATTATGAATAAAAATGTGGTATTTATAATCTTTATATGACCAGTTTGCAACTACTACTTAACATATGGCCAATCTAAGCTCCATGTCCTATGCAATAATCCTAAAGTGAACAAAAAAAATCATCCATGCCAAAAAGATTTAAAAATTACCTTATTCATGGGTGGTGATTATTTTTGGCATAACCACATTGATCCTGCACAAGTAAAAACTACTTTCAATGTAACACGCTTACAACAAATTGGCTTTAATCTTAAAAAATTACAAAATAAAGGAAATTGGAAAGATTCTTTCAAAAATGTAACAATTTCAATTTCTTGTGGGCATAAAGTAATTTAAATATGAGTTTGGGTTATGCCTACCACATATCCATACGTATTTACACTAGGAACTCTTTGGCTATACAAAATAAAAGCAAAAATTGATCTAAATCAGCAAGGTATTTCTTTTTCTCATTAAGGAAAATTAAAACATACATTAATCCTAATACACATGTAAATCATGAGGAACAACATGAAATGTACCTTTTTAAACTTAACCAATCATGATGTAAATAATTTAAAAGATACAACTTAAGGTTGTTAGGCACCAAGTAGGGAGATACCTATAACCATCCATTGGATGAGATCATAGGGTAATCTCTTCAAACATTTAAAAAGAAAATAAATAAATAAAAATTCAAAAACATTTTTGACCGCTAGATATTCTATTGGTTACTTGGCATCTACATGTTAGTTCTATATTAATGGATGGCATATCAGCTACTTATACATACACATATATGGCATGCTTCTACTTGAGTGTGATACATGTATACATAGACACATGATTTATTCCTATTTCATATGTTGGGCCTTCCCTCTACTCATGTCATATATACATTGAGGGTATCTACCTCTATGATCATGATACTTTCATGTTATATTATTCTATGGCCACTCTATATTATCATGTTTTGAGCTCATATATGCATTTACACATGTTATTATCCATGATTATATCATTCATAGGGTACTTGATATGCCATGTACTTGACATTTTTTTCTAGCACATTTGATTCATGAGCTACTATGATATGTTTATTCTAGTTGTTTATAATTTACTCTATGCACTTCTTTGAGTGCATTGTCTTGCTATTATTTTACTTATTTGAGCATTTGAATATGCTCATTTATTTATATCCCCTTTGCTTATGTGTGATTTTTATGACATCTAAATATGTCATTGATTATTGTATGGACATTTGAATATTCCATTATTGGCTTTGTGGAATTTAACTAAGTCATGTCCCTTCAATTATGTGGTATTTTAACATACCCCTTGTTCACAATATCCTCAAACCATTGCCTTTTGATTTACTTTTGAGTGATCTTGTTTGTGTTTAATTTACTTATTGATCTTATACTATTACTATCTAGACATTTCCATGATCTTTATCATGCATTTTAGGCCTTCATGTGATTGCATTATTCTATGTGCTTTAATGATATATTTATATAGACATGTTCCTTTTATATGCTACATGATTACATTCATAGACTATATAGTTGTCTTATCCTTTGGATGTGAGGTCAATACTAGTTTCTATTATTACCTCACTCAGAGGGAGGGGGGATATTAGTGGAGTCATGAAATAGAGATATGTTCTTCACATTTGGCATGATTTTAGATTTAGTGGGGGCATGCTTTGGAAGCATGTTTTCCACACTTATTCAGTACTCAACATCTCCAATTACAATGGGGTCATGTTTTGAAAACATGTTCTCCACATTGTAATTATATTAGTTTTAAAATTTATTGGGGGCATGTCATATAGGTATGGATCCCACACATTCAAATTTTTTAGATTTAGTTGGGTCATGCTTTGGAAGCATGTTCTCCACACTTAGTCAGTATTCAACATCTCTAAATTATAGTGGGGTCATGTTTTGGAAACATGTTATCCATATTGGTACTTATTTTAATTTTCATATTTCTCCATATATATTATGGGTATGGTTTGGAATCATGTTCTCCACACTTACACATATTCTAAATTGGTCAAAGCACATAGTTATATAAATTTAGAATCAAAGTTGTGGTAGAATTATATATATTGGTACTGTTGCTATATGTAATTTCAACATGAGACATATCTAAGGTGGATATGTTATACAATGTGAACCTAACGTTTCAAAATCCAAATCAATTTCATAATTCAAACCTCTTCTATGGAATAATACCATATCATGGACTTTTATATACTGATACCCAAGGCAAACATTTATAGACTATATTGATCCAATCTAATGAAGTAGTTGGTTCACTTTTGGTATGTTTGAGGTGATGAAATCACTCAATCATTCCAAAATTTTAGGCTGGAGTTGTTGTCCCCCAAAAAATATCACTCATTTTTGGGAAAACATTTGAAATATTTTGGTCTTATAGACCAAAATTGCATCTTCCATTTTCAAAAATTTGTCTTAGATATTCAGATTTCTCATTTTCAAAGCTTCTCAAAAAATCTACAGACTTCGCAAGTCAAGTTTCATGGATTTTATATGTTGATTTCTATGGACTTTGTATCTTCAAATTCTACAGGCAGGTTCATTTATATAGATTCAAAGATTTTTGCAGGTGGTTTTTAGTCAAAGGAATTGGTTTTCAAACACTTAGTCATTTTCTAGGATTGTTTTTAATGCCTTGGTTCAAACAAAAATCTCCATTGGCAAACACCAGCAGCAAGTTCAATGTCTTTGGCAAGAGTTAAGCACTTCATTAAGGTTCAAAGTTCAATCACTTCAATTGGTTCATCGGCTTCCAAACATTTGGCCAAATCAATGTGGCTTGAATCGTTGAACCATTGAACCATTTTGGTTCAAAGGTTTAATGGGTTCAAGGTTCAATGGTAGGTTCAACCAAAGGAATAGTTTAATGGCTTGGTTCAACCAAGTATTTCAATGCTTTATTTCACTCAGATGGTTCATTCCCTTTGTTTCAGCATCTTTTGGTTCGTCAGTCATTTCAAAGCCTTGTTTGAACCATTGAACCAAAACTTGGTTCAACGTCTAGGTTCAATAGAAAGGTTTAACAATAGGTTCATTCACTTGGTTCAACCATTTGGCTCATTGGATGGTTCATCAGCTTTTAGTTTAAAAGGGCTCGGTGCACTTCATTGAACCATTGAACTAGTTCAACAGATTGGTTCAATCTTTTGGTTCAACATCAAAATTCCTATTGGTTCAAAGGCAAGTACATTATGTTTAGTTCAATACTTAGTTTATCAGCTTGTTTTATTCATTAAACCATTGGCTTGAACCATTTTGGTTCAAAGCCTTGGTTCAACTGATTGGTTTAACGTTAAAGTTCACCCAATGGTTCATTAGTTTTTGGTTCAAAGGGACTTGGTGCGCTTCATTGAACCTTTGAACTGGTTCAACTAATGGTTCATCAGCCAAGTTCAAAGGGCCAGTTCAACACAAAAGAAGACTTTCTAAAGGATAAGTGCCCTTGCAGAGGACACTTAATCAAGAAAATCACCTTTTTGGAGAATCATTTCTTTTAAGTAAATCGAAAGGTAATTCTTTCAGATTTGTTTAAGGCAAAACCCGAAGATATTTTCAAAGAAGCTTGGTAGAACAAATTTCCATGGAATTTTTATCTGTGAGAATTTTCCCTAGACTTTTTATCTGTGGAATTACCCATAGGGAGCTTTCAAATCAAACACTCGGGAACATTTGCCCGAAGGATAGTCTGCAGGGAACTTCTCTTGAAAGCTTTTCAAAGAATATAGCTCAAGGAAATATTTACCCACAGGGACTGCCAAATCAAAAGAGGGCTATTCTGACTCGAACTCAAGGCTCGAAAGGGCAATTCTAATCTGGGAGGGCAAAGCCAAAAGAAGACCAAGCGGTGACACCCATAAAGACGTCAAATTCAAGATAGTGAACTAGCCATTGAGATCACATTGACAGGCATGTAAATGTCAATTTTAAAGATAGTGAAATAACCTTTGATCCACAGAACAATGAATGAGTTTAAGACCTAATTCAATCATTTTGGAGAAGGAATGATGAAGACAAGATCAAACCAACAACTAGACATTGAAAGTTGTAATCTTTCAATTGCACGACTTGTTTATCTACATTGAGAAGATCAAATGGTAAAATGCCCCAAATTTCCAGCTTGTCTTCCTAACATTTCCCAATGCATCATGATGTATTACTATTCCTGAGACCTTCTTAAAGTGGCTATCTAAGGGACTTTATTTCATTGTAAAATCATCTTCTTTTTGACAATCTAAATGAAACTCTACCAAAATTGAGAGGCATCATTGAGACTTTATGCTCAGTCTATTAATCATATTCTGTTAATGAAAACAAGGGACTTTTTTAGACTTTGTGCTGTGATATCTTTTCTATTTCATTGATTTTAATAAGCAAGATTAGTAAATTAGTTAGGAAGGTGTCCTAAAAAATCAACTATGGAGAGACTTTGTGCCCCCATAGCTGCCTTTAGTGTGTTTGCTTTTTCATTGCTGTGTAAAGGACTTTGAAAAGACTTTAAGATTTCATTGCCCTTCGTATATTACTCTTGAGCATTTCATATAGAGACTTTGTATTCTATTTCAATTTGCTGGTTACCATTCTCCCAGTTACGTTCTACTTTAATTTCCAAGAGCATTCTTGTGGCTGGCTGAATAGTTTTTCCTAAAAGAAGAGGAGAGCTGTCTATCATTCCCTTGAGTTTTTCCTTTGTTTTGTATACATCATCTCTAAAGAAAGAGAGATGGATGTCTGGTCCTATCCTTGAGTATTATTTTCTATTTGTAAATATACATAACATATCCACAGGGAACCTCCCCTTGATGAGAGGAGAGAGAAGTCTCCTTCTGATGTGATAAACTTACACATTAGGATGACCAATCTTCTTGCTTTGGATGATAAGACCTATTTTGTTTACCAGTACGCTGATAGACAAAATATTCAACCAACATTTTTTTGGTGACTCTATTGGGGATATACATAATATTGTGCAATTTAAAACCTCAAGTTTCAAATTGAAACATCACCTATATAACCCATTATCATTATAACCTTATCCATTATAGACTCTAGCGACTCTATTTCATGTCTTACCCATTATCCATTTATAGCCTTACCATTTTCATCCATCTCCATTTTCATCTATCTCCATTATATTATCTGGTCTGTAAAACCAGAGCTGCTAGGAAAGAAAGCACAGTTTGAAGCCTCAAGATTTATGTTGAAGCAGGGCTAGTTTCTTTTCCATTTTTTCCCTATAATCTGGCAACTCTACTTAGATGTGTTATCCCTATTGTTCATAATCTGATCATGGCAGTTTGAGGCCCCTGGGGTAACTAATTTGGCCCACTTAATCTAACTCCACCCCTACATGAGCTACCACTTAGTTCAAGGAAGAATTTCCCCAAATTCTTTGGTGATGGAAGATTCCACCCTAATGAACACATTACAGCCTTCACCATAGCCTGTGGTGTGATAGGGGTAGAATTTGAAGATGTGGCAGTCAAGCTTTTTGTGTAAACATTACAAGGTACTACTACAGACTGGTTTTACCACTTATAGAATGGATCAGTGACTAGTTGGGACACTATCAAAGCCAAGTTTGAAGCAATATTCAAACTAGCAGAAGATGCACATGCCCTTTTGGCCTAGCTCACATAGATGAAGAAGGAGCCTCATGAGCCTATGAGAGATTTCATTGTAAAGTTTGACAAGCTAAGAAATAGGATTCCTGTAATTACTTAGCCTACAATTGAAAATCTCAAATGCTTTTTCATTAATTCTTAGCTACCTAAAGTTAGTTTCCTCTTGAGATGTGCTAGTCAAATAGATCTTGCTGCAGCTCAATTTTTAGCCACTGAAGTAGAAGATGATCTCATCTTAGCAGGGAAGATAAGAAGAGATTGAAATAGAAATAAAGCTTCATCATCTTATGAATTTTTATCTACAAGCACCATAGATCCAATGGTGCAGAAGCTAACAAATGAAGTGCTGGCCCTCAAAAAATAAATGGCACAAGGGATGTCATCTGGTCCTTCATATACAGATGTATCAAGGAGGACATTCCCTAATCAATCACATCAAGAGCAACCCAATCATCTTCCTCCTCCACATAGGAACCTTGCCACTAAAGCACCTCTAGCCAACTCAGGAGTTGGGTATTTGGAAATAGAGCATGATTTCTCTTTCCAACCTAAGTTTAATCAAGAAAATAACACTTATCTCTTCATGGAAGATCAAGAAGAGTCACCTGGTGACTCCCACATCAGTTTCCTAGATTACCAAGATGAACCCAAAAGTAAAGGTGGAGCATTTGAAGGATCATATGTTGTGATCACCCAATCCCAAAATTAGTCTACTCAACAAGATGATAAAGGAAAAATAGAGAAGTGAATTCAGACTACAATTTTGATTGCTAAGAGTGAGACCACTTTGCCTATTCAGTTGAAAGACCCAGTGATTGCTGAGAAAGTAAGTATCCCAAACATCTCTATGCCTTCTACTTTAATTTCACAAATCAATCCTCCCACCCCTCCCATAAACCAAAAAGAAGAACTTCCATCCCCTGTGCCTAGTCCAATCTAGCCATTTGACATAATTGATCATGTCAAATGTGTCGAGACCCAAACGGCAACCCATGCAGCCTAAATTTTGTTTGAGTTTTTAGGTAAGGATGAAATAACAGAAGAATTGGTGGAGTGCAGCCTAAGTGCAGGGGAACCTTCCCTTCCAAATAAAGAAGAATCTGAGAATTCTAAGGAGTTTGACTTGAATGATCCAATCATGTGCTAGATTGAAACAGTAGAACAAGTTATGATAGTGGATTATGCTGCTATAAATCAAAATCAGGGAAAGGAATTTGTTACCAAGAAAACAAGAAGTAATAGTTTCCAATTTGAAAACCATGTCCTACCATTGAGCAAAAAGAAAGAGAGACCAAGAGGAAGATGCAAAAAATTAGTTTCATGGTGGAGAGCTCCATTCACTCGTCATCAATTTTGGGGACAAAATGGTTTCCTATTGGTTTATCAGGACGAGATGCCATTATCATTGTCTCTCAAGAAGCAGCATCTAAAATACTTTAATTCTTGAAGTATCAGATCTTTGCCTCTGTATATATGTATATTTGTACAGTTTAATTTATGTTTTGTTTTGTTTGTTTTCATTTTTGATACCTTTCATTTCTAGGTAGCATGACTCTGAAGCCCAATGGCATACTTGAAGATACTAGAGATTCTAGATTCTGCTCCTTTCAATTTGTTTTGCAATTGATAGAATTTCCCCAACTGGAGCAAGCTGTTGTCCCCCAAAAAATATCACTCATTTTTGGGACAACATTTGAAATATTTTGGTCTTGCAAACCAAAATTGCATCTTCCATTTTCAAAAATTTGTCTTAGATATTTAGATTTCTCATTTTCAACGCTTCTTAGAAAATCTACAAACTTTGCAAGTCAAGTTCCATGGATTTTATATGTTGATTTCTACGGACTTTGTATCTTCAAATTCTACAGGTAGGTTCATTTATACATATTCAAAGATTTTTGCAGGTGGTTTTTAGTCAAAGGAATTGGTTTTCAAACACTTAGTCATTTTTTGGGATTGTTTTTAATGTCTTGGTTCAAACAAAAATCTCCATCGGTAAACACCAACAATAAGTTCAACATCTTTGGCAAGAGTTAAGTTCTTCATCAAGGTTCAAAGTTTAATCACTTCAATTGGTTCATCAGCTTCCAAACATTTGGCCAAATCAAGGTGGCTTGAACCGTTGAACCATTGAACCATTTTGGTTCAAAGGTTCAAGGTTCAATGGTAGGTTCAACCAAGGGAATAGTTTAATGGCTCAGTTCAACCAAGTAGTTCAATGCTTTATTTCACTCAGATGGTTCATTCCCTTTGTTTCAACATCTTTTGGCTCAATCATTTGGTTCGTCAGTCGGTTCAAAGCCTTGTTTAAACCATTGAACCAAAAATTGGTTTAACATTTAGGTTCAATGAAAAGGTTCAATAGCAGGTTCATTCACTTGGTTCAACCATTTGGCTCATTAGATGGTTCATCAGCTTTTATTTCAAAAGGGCTAGCATGCTTCATTGAACCATTGAACTAGTTCAATAGATTGGTTCAACGTCAAAATTCTTGTTGGTTCAAAGGCAAGTACATTATGTTTGGTTCAATGCTTAGTTTATCGGCTTATTTTATTCATTAAACTATCAGCTTAAACCATTGGCTTGAACCATTTTGGTTCAAAGCCTTGGTTCAACCAATTGGTTCAACGTTAAAGTTCATCCAACGGTTCATTGGTTTTTGGTTCAAAGGGACTTGGCATTCTTCATTAAACCTTTGAACCGGTTTGACTAATGGTTCATCGACCAAGTTCAAAGGGGAAATTCAACACAAAAGAAGACTTTCTGAAGGACAAGTGCCCTTGTGGAGGACACTTAATCAAGAAAAGCACCTTTTTGGAGGATCATTTCTTTTAAATAAATTGAAAGGTAATTCTTTTGGATTTATTTAAGGCAAAACCCGAAGATAGTTTCAAAGAAGCTTAGCAGAACAAATTTCCATGGACTTTTTGTCCGCAAGAATTTTCCTTGGACTTTTTGTCCATGGAATTACCCGCGGGGAGCTTTCAAATCAAACACCTGAGAACATTTGCCTGAAGGATAGTCCGCAGGGAACTTCCCGTGAAAGCTTTTCAAAGAATAAAGCCTAGGGAAATATTTACCTGCAGGGACTACCAAAGCAAAAGAGGGCTATTCCAACTCAACCTCAAGGCTCGAAAGGGCAAGTCCAATTGTGGAGGGCAAAGCCAAAAGAAGACCAAGGGGTGATGCCCACAAAGACCTTAAATTTAGGATAGTGAACTAATCGTTGAGATCACATTAATGGGCATGTAAACATCAATTTTAAAGATAGTGAAATAACCTTTGATCTATAGAATAATGAATGAATTCAAAACCTGATTCAATCAATCTAGAAATAAGGAATGATGAAGATAAGATTAGACCAACAACTAGACATTGAAATTTGTAATCTTTCAATTGCACAACTTGTTTATCTACATTGAGAAGATTAAATGGTAAAATGCCCCAAAGTTCCAGCTTGTCTTCCTAACATTTCCCAACGCATCATGATCTATTACTATTCACGAGTCCTTCTTGAAGTGGCTATATAAGAGACTTTCTTTCATTTTAAAATCATCTTCTTTTTGAAAATCTAAATGAAACTCTGCCAAAATTGAGAGGCATCATTGAGACTTTGTGCTTAGTCTGTTAATCATATTCTGTTAATGAAAATAAGTTACTTTTTTAGACTTTGTGCTGTGATATCTTATATTTTTCATTAATTTAATAAGCAAGATTAGTAAATTAGTCAGGAAGGTGTCCTAAAAAATCAACTATGGAGAGACTTTGTGCCCCCATAGCTACCTTCAGTGTGTTTGCTTTTTCATTGCTGTGTAAAGGACTTTGAAAAGACTGAGCTTTCATTGCCCTTCGTATATTACTCTTGAGAATTTTAGATAGAGACTTTGTGTTTTGTTTTGATTTGATGGTTACCATTCTCCCAATTACGTTCTACTTTAATTTCCAGGAGCATTCTTGTGGCTAGCTGAATAGTTTTTCTTGAAAGAAGAGGAGAGTTGTCTATCATTCCCTTGAGTTTTTCCTTTGTTTTGTATACATCATCTCTGCAGAAAGAGAGATGGATGTCTGGTCCTATCCTTGAGTATTATTTTTTATTTATACGTATACATAACATATCCATAGGGAACCTCCCCTCGATGAGAGGAGAGAGAAGTCTCCTTTTGATGTGATAAACTTACACATTAGGATGACCAATCTTCTTGCTTTGGCTGATAAGACCTATTTTGTTTACCAGTACGTTGATAGACAAAATATTCAACCAATAGGAGTTATTGTATCATTCAACCTTTAACAAGAGATATTTCCACAGTTCATTGATTTACTAGAGAATTTCTAAATATGACAATGCATTAGTTTTTAGATCAACATTTTGGTTTAAACTCCATGAATCATCATCATGGTATGATAATGCATTAGTAATTTTTAGAGACTTAAGCTCTTCTTTTATATATTTTACAATGAGGTTCAGTGATGTCATATGATGTCATAATGAGTTAATTGAAAAAATATATTATTAATAGATAAGAGAGATAAATTCAAAAAGATAAATTAATTTTAAAATCAACTATCTAATATGAATGAATTAATTAATAGCTGTAATTTTTTTATTTATTTTTAATTAGAAGGTTGACATACTTAATTTTAGAATTTCAAATATAAATTTTATTGATTAAAAATTCATAAAGATAAAATAATTTTTAATTTTAAATATTAATTAATTAATTTTTAAAAACTCACCAAGTTATAAGTATCATTGGGTTTAACGGTTGAGCTAACCTCAATTGTCAGGTAGAAACTCACATTTTCACCATGGTTTGGGGCATGTGCCTTTCAATATATCTCTCTTTATCTACTTAGAAATAAACACTTTCTATATTTATATATAGTTTTTGTAATCTCAGTTTTAGAACTTTACAATATACGACTTTAAAATAAACTTGACAATAGGCAAAGTGGTTACATCAATACATAGGCATACTCATAAACCTTGCTCTTTCAATTTAAATATTTCAATACTTTCAATTAAAAATTATATTCACTTATTATACATTGTAACATGTTCTTGGTTGTAGGCCATTCACTAACAAATCATTCAAGTTGGGCTCAAACAAAAGTAAGGTGTGTTGTACTCACCTTGGCATGCATTCATTTCCTTTAAACTAGTAATTTAATTACTAGATTAAAATGGGGGGAATCTAGACACTATTTATAAATTATATATCACCTCAATCTTGTACACTTGGAAAACTTTGACCTTGGTTGTTCCTCTCAATTCTAGACCTTCCCTATTTTTTGAAATCTCATACTTTCTCTATATTATGCCTCTTAGTATAACTAGGCGGAGACTGATGACCCATGTATTTTATCTTGAACAAAATTCTTAAAACATACTTATCTTCCACTTTTTCAATTTTTTATTTTGTACCTATTTTCCTTTTCCCTAGATACTAACATCTAGGATAGACATTTGTATCGATGCTAGTGTCCTGATTTGACGCAAGTTTCAAGTGACATAAAGTCATCCAATTTGTAAATGAAATGTATCCTAATGGTTAGCCTGAGTGATTTAATGTGAGTTAATTTTCTAAATGGATTGATATAAATACAATATCACCCCTCATTCATTCACCACCTAGAGAATACCTAAGAAAACGTATCAAAGCATTAAATCAAGCAATTGATAAATCAAAACTTCCCTATTTTCTCTTATTTTCATATTTGTCATAGGGATAAAACATATATAGGTCTAAATTACTGAAGGAGTAGTCTAAGTGCCTAATTTTATAATTTACAAGATAGGTCACTATTTCACTTGCATATCACATATTGAATGATTCACACACAATCCAACACATATGGTAAAACTACATCAATCTCATTCCCTCTTCAAAGTATTGGATATGTAGGCATCACTCATTAATAGAGGGGTCTTTCAGTTTAGCTTGACACTATGTGCCCAATAATCCATTTTTTCTAAGGTGAACATGAAGATGAAGAATAAGGATTTTACAAATTCATGAAAAGTGATAGTCCATGACCCATATCTAAATGTACTAAAGTGAATTCAAAGACAAACCTAGAAGCATCCAGGTAGTTACATCCTTTTCCATTAGGTATTATATATAAGACAATTTAATTGAGTTTATACATTAGTGTTGACATAACTATCGAAGGATGACATCAGTATCTATAGCTCCATAATCATCCAGTATAGAATTTGGTGACTATTCTAGATCCATCTTCTAGTCTAATTTATAATTGTTACAAATCTAGAACTACATTAGCATTAGAACAAGCTAAGTACATTACTTATTTTTCATTTCTGTATTTAGTATTATTATAATTACTATTTTTATCATAACTTAGCATAAGAAATTTAGTGTATGTTTAGATATGAGTGTAACACCCAATTAGCCTATTATAGATCTGATTATCACCCTTATGCTTATTCATTTCTATATACCCGTTTAATGAATATATAGGTAACCTCAACCCAATAAAAACTATTTTAGGGTTAAACATACTATGAAAAAAGTTTAAAAACTGATGAACATACTTCTCTATCAGTTACATATTATAGACACCTAAAATAAAACACTGCATGTCAATGCTAACTAATTAATGTTCCATCCACACTAAAATTTGTATCCTTCACTATTCATAACCTCTAGCCAATTAATATTTTATTCCATAGCCATATTCAATCCCAAAAAATTCACATCCTATTCAATTAGTTAATTAATCCAAATTAATTTACTAATCCTTCCCTAATTCCATGGATTTTAAATATCCACAATTCTTAAAAAATAAAAATTAGCTAATCCTCACATTATGACATCATCTTCTACCCCTTCCTCTTTCTAAATTTTAATGATATCATAAGCCATGTCTTTCCCCCATAATATAAATTTTATAATCTAAATATTCCTCTTTCTAAATTTAATAATCCGCCTAAAATCTCACTAACCTCTACTATCAAATTAAATAATCTATTCAACCATCCATGGGACTATTGTCCCCACCTATTTCCCACTCCTAATATTCCCACTAAATTTTTTAATAATCTCCCATCAATTCACTCATTTTTAACCTTTGTCTCCAACTAAAATTAATGGTTATCATTAATCAAATAAAATCTATAAATAGAGCCATTAACTTTCATTTCCATTAATCTTGAATTATACAACGAAGTGTCATGTATTGTCTATCCATCAAAACTTTAACTCATCAACCCAATCAATCAAACATAAAAAATATAAGAAGTGCTACTAAATCATTGATGCACCACAATCAAGCTTTTGTAACTACAATCAACAATCAATCTAAGTGACATCTAATCTATTAAAGAGTAAGCGAAGGTATGTTATTTGGTGTTTTTAATACTCCATTTTTTAATATCTTTTTATAAGCTCATCTGAAGTAAATTTTAATGTATTTAGTTATTTTTCAATTGATTTAGATTTATAACAATGATTAATTCTAAAAATGCTAATAAATTCATTCTTATGTTATATTTTGACATGCTTAGTGGGACTCACAACCCCAAATAATATTTGGAAGTAAAAGAAGCTATTCTCAATAAAATAGTCTTTATTGTTGTAAGTTTCTTATTTTTTTAAAGATATATGTAGAAATGATTATATTTTTTAATTTTAAACAATTTTCTTCTAAATTTTTTAGGGCAGTACTTTTTCTTCTAAATAATAAGATTTAAAATTTTCATATAAATTTGGTTTATAGTTTAAGATATATGGATAATTTAGTGATTGCCATTTTAATAACAAAAATGTATTTTAAAATGACTATGTATTTTAATATGTAAACTGGGGTTCTCTTATTTTTTCAATTTGGTTTGGAGTTAGCTTAAACACACACTATCCAAATTTCATAACAATATAATTTATAGTTTGTGAGATATTACTAAATTTCTAACTATCATTTTTTTAAATCTATTTATTAATTTTTTGTTATGTTCTAACTTTTAATTTTGTGGAATTTTAAAATCTTACATTGTAACTTGTTGGTTTTTGTGTTTAAAAAGATTATAAATATTCTAGTTTTTTCCATCCATGGTCAAAGTATACATTTTAGTAAAACCTTCTAACCACTTTCTTTCAGGTCCTTGGTCAAAGAAGTAGATCCAAAACTCAAAAAAACATCTTTCTTTTTTCCAAACCTTTCTATTTGGTTTCAAAACAAACATATGCTTTTAATTTAGGTATAAAACTTGTTCATTTCCAAGTCATTTCCTTTCACACATTTTTTTAGTTTATTTTTTGCTTTGTGAAGTGTGTATTTGTGTGGTTCCCCATATGTATGCTCTCCCCTCATTTTTGAAACTTGGGTGACTAGAAACATGGAGACCAACGTTTATTTTTATCCAAAATATTTTCCTATGTATGATATTCACTTTCCCCTAGTAAGATTCATGTGAACCAAAAATGGAAATACATTCCATTTTTATTTTGGCTATGTAGGGTGGATTTCATCACCTTCCTACAATTCCTTAGGGTAACATGAATAGGTATTGATACCCCAACATATGTACCAACCTCGTGCATTTGATAGGGTATATAAATTGAGGGAAGTTATTATAAGAGCATAAAAAAATTCCCCATAAAGGGATTTATGAAAGCAAGAGTTTTATCCTAATACTAAGCTATCAGACATGACCCTTAAAGAATTTAATTCCTAGTATCACTCCACTAAAATTTTATAGTTGAAGTGGTCACAAAGGAGAAATACCCTCCTGTGAATGGCATGATTATCAATTTATTCTTGATGGATTTTTGAGCCTCACATACTACATGGTATATTGATGACTATCTATAAAGTTTTATATAAACTTTTAAGCCTTATGAATCCATTTTTACCATTGTATTTGTGGTGCACTAGTAAATGGTTATCCCTAGGAAGTTACTTTCAACATACCCTTGAAACTGGGTTTCATGGGATATAAACACAAAAACCTCTATAGTTAGTACTCTATAACATTAGGCCACACTATTCAACACACAAGCAAGTATAAATGAGAGCCCACAAATTCCTCAAGACCTTTTCTAGATTATCATTTACTATATGTTTTTATTTGTAATCATTCGTAGTTAATAGTTTGGCTTGGTTTTTTATTTTATTTTTGTGGGCTTAAACATGTCTTTACTATCTAAAACAAAAGTTGAATAACATCAACAAAAAACCAAGCCAAACTATTTTTAGAGTCAAAATGCACATTCAAGTCCAAAAACTTGAATGGCATCATTTCAACATCAATCAAACATCCCATCCATTAGTTACAAACTTAAAAATTACATCCCCCATCACACTAAAAGAGGTAAATCTATTTGGCACCCATATCCAACACCCATCTATCCTTTGAGCCAAAATATTCCAATCAAGAATCAAAATTATCCACATCCACACAAAACTTAAAACACAGACAATATACTCCTTTTAATAAGTCTTAGGAAGAAATATTCCACTAATTAGTCACTAAAAACATGATTTTGTATCTACATACCAAGCCTATTAATGAGAGAAAACATAAACCCATGTTGTGTAGAGAAGGTGAATATTATGAGTATCACAAGATCTAGAGTCATTATATTAATCAATGTTCACAATTCAATAATTTTATCCAAGATTTGATTAACCATGGGGACACTAAAATATAATTGATTACATCTAAGTCTGAAGGTCACCAAGTAGAGATATGCTAAGATCTCTTTCTACATCATGATCAGAGTCATCATCTAATTCCAAATCAAAGTCAAGACAACCAACCATCTTCGACAAAGGCATTTTTATCAAACTACCTATTTATCATGAGGCTCACTTTGATGAGATTATCATTAGTACACCCATTTTTAACAAATCCTTCTTTAGTGAGCCAATCTTTGAAGAACCCATTATTGACCAATAATCCATCTTTCACCTATTGTAAAACCTCAATCATTTCAAGGAATCCCTTTGTCCCAAAGCCTTCATTACCAAATGAAAAGTGAAAGAGGTACTTTTATACAACACAATACAACATGCCTTCTTTGTGGCCACATACAAATTAGAGTCAGAATCAAAATCATCATAAACATCTATGTAATTAACATCACAATCAGGTTACAAATTACAACCAACATCATAATCAATTTACACATCAGTATCAATATCACAATCAAAATCAAAATTAAAACTAGGTTTCATATCAATATCAATATCACCATCAAAATTGGGATCTCAAGGCATAAAATACACACCTCTAACATGCCAATTTGAATACATTAGTGATCCTTCCATGGTTTTTGAGGTAGTTTCCTTGGGCATCAAAGTAAGTTCTCTTAGTAGACTTTATGAGGATTATGTATCCTTTTATCCTTTCATTTATATTACCCATCATTTTCACATCAACCATATTATCCCTTATCTTGATAACCAATATCTCGTACCTATCAATTAAGAATGAAAAAATAATACATCATTGGACACATCAATTTCAAAATTGATGGGGATCCAAAAAACATTTAATCAAAAGAAAAATCCCCTAATTAAACCTTGTTTGAAGCATTAGGGGGAAATCAAAATAAAAAAGTATAGTCCCTTAGTGAAAACCTCTTTGAGACACTATTAGACAATCAAAATCATAAAAATTAAGAAGACTCAACCAGTGAAAACCTCTTTGAGGTACTAATCGATGAGAAAAACATTTATTCTTTTCTTGATGAATACATCATTGAAGTCAATATCGAAACAACTGATAATCTAAAAATCATTCAGATTGTAATAAATCTCAAGACTAAAGCGCAAAAAACTATTGTGATCCTTTTGAGATAATTTTTAGAGGTCTTTTACCCCCCAACATCATCAATCACATCATAATTGGAACATCTAAAATCAGCAATGGTGTGTGTGATTGTTAGTCTCAATTCACTTTGGTCCCCCAATAATTATACATTCTTTCATGATCATAATATTAATCCAAATCCTATACCCCATCAACAACTCAAATCTTTTATCCAATTCCTATCCTAATTTACCCTTAATGGTGGCACACTCTTTCATAGAATCTATGAAGATATCTTGTTTAGAGGTTCAGAAGAACTAAAATCAACAATCAATAAAGAACATAATAACATTATTATAGCCCATATCAACAACATAGTTTTGGTAGAAAATATATCTATAATTAGTATGGGATAGAATTATAAAAGGGTTAGCATTGTGCATCTCATAATCCAAAAATAAGTTGAGATGATATAAAATTTAAAAAAATCAAAAATCAAAACTTAAAAAATCAAAAATCAAAATAGAAATTAAAATTGAAATAATTTATCCAATGGTGAAAACCATGCTTATGGTGCCGTAGACAAGTATCATGATAAAAACTAGGTTTCTGGAATCATGTGTAAATAACCTATTATTTACAAGTACCTTGACACTTGGGGGTAATCCCATTTTCATCCTTGTCCATCCCATTCCAAACCATTTTGGCCATCCAAATCCAATCCTATTTAAAACATAAATCCTAAACATCTTATCTAAATATGTACCCATCTTATATGTACCCATAATTTATTCCTATTTTGACATTGATAAGGAAGTGGAATAAGTCTTTATACTTGTTTTAAAACCATCTTAGTATATCATCCAAATGATAATTTGAGGACTGGACACATGGTTGCCATGTGACACACTCTTTAGAGATCCCTAATCCATTCCTCATATCCAGACATAATCCATTATCATCTCATATCATCATGGATTCCTTTTATCCATTATCATCTACCATATTAGTTATAGAATTTTTTTTCCCATTTCTAGTGACCCCCTTGTATATATTGAATCCAAAAAACTAAAAACGTCAAATAATCCAAAAAATTAGAAAAATAGAAAAGGAAAAAAATCTCCAAAAGAGATATAAAGCTAAAAAATCCAAAAACATCAAAAAAATCTAGAAAATATCAAAAAATAGTGATATAAATCCACAAATCCTAGAGTTTTTATGGGCACTCTTATTTAAGTTGGGAATAAATCCTTGATTAGTTTTGAATCAAATCCTAGTCAGTCCATTATTCATTCACTCTAAGCTTACAACTTTCACCCTATTTTTGGAAAGTCAAAGTACACATCTTATTTTTGGGATGTTTTTACTTATACATTCCCTTGCATGTATCCTTTTTTAAGGACACCATCTATTTATCATATCATTGAGCATTCATATGTGTATTTTGACTAGATTAAATGACAAGATGCTTGTTATTGATTTTATTTTTGGGCTTGTGTGTGTGTGTGTGTGTGTGTGTGTGTGTGTGTTTGATTGTTTGTTTAATTTTATTATAATTCCTTGAATTAGTCCATATGCATCAATGGGGTTATCGTGATTTTTTTTTATCATGGTGATTTCTTATACTTATACTTGAGGCCATACATAGAATAGGACCAAAGTGTATCATGGTGTTTCATATCATGGCATGTTGTTGGAATTTGTTTATTAGATCAGAGGTTAGTCCTTATGCATATTTCAACTAGTTAATCATGGAATTTTATATCATGGTACATACTATTCTATGTTACAACAAAAACTAGGTTATAAAATATATGAGGATACACACTAACTCGACAATATATTCTCTTTGTAAAATATATCCATCCCTTAGACATACATTTTAAAATATAATTATGTCATCCACATTTCAATAATAAAAATCAATCATAATATTTTTATCATCATTATCCCTCCCATTGCGAGAGAACTACATGCCCTGAGGTCCATTCATACTATGTAGGTAGTGCTCAATTACATGGGGTTTCTAAGGTAAGCTCATCTAGTCTTATTACCATTATCACCATTCATTTCCATTATCATCCCTGATAATTTCATTCATTCCTCCTCCATAATAAACTTTTCACTTCATCACTACCTATCACTTCATACCATTCAAATTATAAGTCTCTTCTAATCACCCATCTAGCTTGTCAATATATTATAAAAACATGATTAGCACCTATCCTATCTATTTGATTTCTTGAACCCTTTCCTCCACTTCATTCCATTTTTATTAACCCCTTTCATATTTTTCATTCCATTTTCATCTTCAAAGACACCATCTAATCCACCATTTGGCTCATCACCTTCCTTGCCATCACTTTTCCTATTAATGCTTAGTTGATCATGATTTCCACCTAATTCTTCACTCTTTTATCATCTTTTTTGTCTCCTTATTTCATTCCTTTTATTTCTCATTTTCCTTTTTCTATGTGTTTCCTTATTATTCATTTTCATCACCAATCCATTTTTTCTTTGGTTTATTTTAGACATATTTTCATTGCCTACATTTCCTACCACCTCTCTCATCATCCTATTCCCATCCACAATAGCTAACATTATCTCACATCCACATTCAATTCCATAATCTATTATTTTTTATCACATTCCTTTCACCCTCATATTTTGCATTTTGTTCTTCATCTCATTTATCTATTTCATTTCATTTTTCTCATCTTTCTTAATTTCACTTGGTTTACTTTCCAAGTGGTGTATCAGATTTCTACCCAACAACTCCTCAAGATTTAAATGTATTTATCCTTTGACAAGCCTTCCATAATTGTAATTTTATTATTATCTGAGTAATAACTTATACTTATTACTAACATGGTTCTTATATCTCATAATCATCCATTTATCTAAGACCTCATTATCTTTTTCATCCTCTTTCATCCCTCTTACTATCAATAATTAGAGTGTGATCATTGGATTATACTTATTTTACATATAGGTTCATCCATGTCCTCCACTTATTGATTTAATGCATGAAATCTGATTAGGTTTTCTTCTTGATACATCTACATCTTGAATTTTAGTTACTTTCCTGACATCAAGGCTAAATTATTTCACTCTTCACATCAGCTAACAATTGAAATAATGGATGCACTCTATTGAACCATCTTTGTCCTCAATTATATCTCTCAACACATCATTATGCATTTATTTAATAATTATTTCATCACTTTGGAGAATCTTCATGTGCTAAATTTTGTAGCTTATTTATTAGTTTAAAAGTTGTTATCCCATCCAAACATATGTTTGTATCCATATATCACCTTCTTATCATCTATGAATGTCATCATTAATCTATGTGATAGGTTAAATCCTTGATATATGCTTACAAACTAATTAATTAATCATCCATATAAGCTCGTAGATTTCATCACAAGTTAAGATTGAAACTCATTATTGGAGTATATCATTCCCCAATCCATCCTAATTGGGGAAAGTTTATGTCATAGTTTTTTGGGATATTTTTACCACATTCACATTCTTTGAGGCGAACCAAAGTGTCCAAATTATCTCAAAATTCATCCTTCCCAAATCTACCCTACATGGGGAAAATCAATTCACAAATTAGAAATTAAAGGAAACAAGAATTAGTTTGAATGGGTTAATTACATACACATATTAATATCATCATTACATCTTGTACAAATTCCCTTTATTTCTTCTTCACCCACCCATTTCTTCTTCTATTCTAGCCTCTTTCTCTATTTTTTTAGATCCAATCTATATCCTTAATCCCCATATATAATCTCAATTATGAATCACCCATCATATTGTTTCATCATCAACATCTAATTTTATATCCACCTTTTATTTAGCTTCATATTTAATTTAAAATTCATTAGTCCACTCATCGTGTCTCACAACACCTTCTCAAAGAGGAAAAAAATGTAGACACCTAAAATAGAACACTTCATGTCAATGTTAATTAATTAATATTCTATCCACACTAACATCCCTATCCTTCACTATTCATCACCACTAGCTAATTATTCTTTTATTCCAAAACCATAGCCAATCCCATGAAATCCACATATTACTGCATTAGTTAATTAATCCAAATTAATTAACTAATCTTTCTCTAATTCTATGGATTTTGAATATCCATAATTCTTAAACATTAAAAATTAGACATTTGTCACATTATGACATTATATTCTACCCTCTTCATTTTTCCAAATTTTAATGATGTCATAGGCTCTTCATGTCCCCCATCATTTAAATTTTATAATTCAAAGATTCCTCTTTCTAAATTTAATAATCCACCTAAAATCTCACCAAACTCCACTATCAAATTAAATAATCCATTCAATTCTCCATGGGTCCAATGTCCCCAATTATTTCTCACTCATAAGATTTCAACTAATCAATTTAATAATCTCAAATCAATTCAATAAATCTCCATCATTGATCTCTAACCGAGATCAATGACTCTCATGAATTAAATGGAATCTATAAATGGAGACATTCACCTCTATTTTCACTAAGCTTGAATAATATGACAAAATGTTATCTAATTACTATCCATAAAATCTTCAATCATCAATCCAATCAATCAAACATCAACATTAAAAAGAGAAGTGTTTCAAAATCACTGATGCTCCTCAATCAAGCCTTTACAAATACAATCAATAATAAATCTAAGTGACATCTAATATATGAAAGAGCAGGTGAAGGTATAATATTTGGTGTTTCTAATCCTCCTTTCTTTACATTATTTTTAGTTATCTTCTTTAAAGTAAATTTGAATGTATTTAGTTATTTTTGGATTGATTTTGGATTTATAACAATGATAATAAATTCATTCTTGTATTACATATATCAGTACTTATTTTCTAACTCCCTAGGCACTGTCGACCACATAAGGACACTACCACTAATGGTAATGCCCAGATCCCTATCTAGTGTCTAGTCACCAAAATTCATCCAATTTAAAAATTAATCAAAAACTATGGGTCAGTTTATTTATCTTAATTAATGATATCATGAGATATTTTTAAAAGGTGAGGTATAAATATAATTCTCAGTCTTCTCATTAATCACCTATCAATTAACAAGGAAGAATATACTAAGTCTCATTCAATTAAGTGTAAAATAAATAAATATGCCCAATTCATCCCTATTTATTTATCAGTCATAGGAGTAATCATATAAAAGGTCTAAAACATTCAAAAATCATCCCATGAGTGATATTTTCCAAGTTATAAGATAGATTATTACATGCATCTACATATAACATATTACACCATTTCTCACACACACTCCCACACCTAGGGGAGATTTACATAGATTTAATTATATCCTTATAGTATTGGCTATGTAGGTATACTCAGTGACAGAGGAGTCATTGATGTCAGCTCAACACTATGAGCCCACTAACTACTTTTTTGGCAAACTCATTCCAAGGGTGAATAAGAGTAAAGAGTTAGGGTTTGATCAATAAGAAAATAGTGAAAAATTGTATTAAAAATATGAAGACATCATCAAAAAGGTGATAAAAAACCAAAAGAATGAATTTGATCGCATTAAGATATAGTGATTATTCTATACTAGACACTTACTTGATAGTCAGATACTAGTATTGATGGTAGTGTCCAAATCTGATAGTAGTGTCTGTAGATACATAAACATAAAATTAATAATCTAACAACTAATCTAGAGTCTTGATCTTGCACACTTATATATATTTACAACATAGATATACTTGCACACATTAAACCTAGTTAAGTATTGTTTCTATTTTTATTAAACTCTATTAAACATATTTGAAATTTGTTACTTTCTATATTTAGCATATCATAATTTTATAATTCATAATATTAATTTATCTAAGTTTGAAAATAATTGGCCTACTATAAATTAGTCTATCAACCTTGTGCCTAAATTTTTATATGTATCTTAACCCTATCCAAAATATTCAAATTTTGGGTTAAACATTTGGTGAACCTGACATTTGGTCTCCAAACCCTAGTTGACCTATGGTTTCTTGATTTATTATTTTCTTAAATTTTAATTTTTTATTTAAAAGTATTAAAATTTTAAAAATAGTATCTTATTTGCCTAAAATCATGGTTAATATGGATTTATATCCTATGTATTTTCATGGACATATATGATAGTCATCATTGCTTGTTACTACTTATACATTCATGATTTAACTTTTTTGGGAATAATGGAGTTTTATTCATATTTTAGTCAAAGGTATGGATTAATAAATTAATACAAAATATATCAATCACTATATTCCTAATTTTTGTAATTGTTTGTCTTTGTCACCTTTCTAAAAATAGTAATAAATAGGATGAAATATAACTTAACTAGAAAATAGACTAAGATAGCTGATACAAATGTTGAAAATGGTTGTGCAAGATTGGGAAGGTGTCATAAAAGTAAATTTGGATTTTTTTTGGTGAAAGGATAGGAGTGCCAAAAATTGGATGCTTTGGTGTCTAATGATATTTTTTGTTCCTACCATTTTTGTCCAAACTGATCACAGAGACCTAAAACTTTTTGGGTAGTTGTATTGTGCCTGTGTGAGCATGCCTATGAAAAATTGAGTGCAGTTTATGAATGAAACTCATTATGGATCTGATTTTGTCTTCAAAACCTTAAGCCTTCATCATGCTTGATAAAAAAATATTTGAGTCACTTGAGAAAGAGGGCGGGGGGGGGGGGGGGGGGGGGGGGGTCTTAGTGTGTAAGATGTACTGAATGTGCAATCCACCCCTTATGTGAGCATGCTACCTACATTCCAATAATTCAAAGAGGGATAAAGCCATATATATTTCTCCCACCTAGTGTGCTTT
Source organism: Torreya grandis (assembly GCA_037957365.1). Lineage (NCBI taxonomy): Eukaryota > Viridiplantae > Streptophyta > Pinopsida > Cupressales > Taxaceae > Torreya > Torreya grandis. The sequence continues at coordinate 822,466 of JARHVA010001446.1, read as the reverse complement.
GTGTAATAGTGTGATTCTAATGTAAATTCCAATTTGATAGTGTTTGAGTTAGCTAGGGATTGGTATGAGGATTTGAGTATGTTTTCGGTTGTGTTTGGTGAGTGTGTGAAAAGAATAGGGAAGTTTACCTTAGTGCTTTGTTTGTATTCTTTCTTGCTTTATGAGTTTGGTCACTTCCCTTGTAAATGAGATTTGAGTGGGATTTTATAGGGAATAATTGGTCATGGGTTATATTTATTCATGCTATGATGACCTAATTAAGGATAAAGACCAATTAAAAATGACTATTGGGGCTCAAATTGCAAAAGGATAGGAGTGTCAAAAATGAGACATTTTGGTGCTCAGTGTTATAGTCCAAATGGGGTGCTCATATCTTATAGGTTCAAGACTTAAGGGAATAGGATTGGCATAGGTAATACTATCTGGTTGAGTTAAAATCAAGGTTTATAAGGTTTTAGATGATTGTTAATGAGCAAGAAGGTGTCTAGAAGGATTGGCATTGGCTCTATAGTTGACCACTAAGTGTGAACTATGATTTGATACTAGTATGAATGTGTGTTATATGAGATGGTTCATGAAGCTTATAAATGATCTATAATTTGGCAATATGGCATGGATAGTTTAATGTGTACTAAAAACTAGGCCAATCTTGACCACTCTAAAAGATGGAGATTAGGATTGTATGAAAGCCACTCTAAAATTGAGAACTAGGCTTATATGAAAGCTACTCCAAAATGATGCCAACCACCTATAGATATAATAAGGCACATAATTGTTAAAAATACATGGATAATACAATGAACTAGAAAGAAAATAAGGAAAATATGTTGCACACATTACCCCCAATCATTGGTGTCTATAACATAGATTTTGATCTAGAAGTTGTACCAACTGCCCAATCTAAAACTAGAAGTGAGAGCCATCATGCTACTCATGATGCCCCCTATATCTAGATTATCTAAGTAAAAATATATTGAAAATTCTCAATATAAACTAAATTATAGCTAACAAAATTGTAATTGACCTTACCTTTTGGTCTATGTCTAAAAATTCTAGGTTTTCAACTATGTGGATAAGAGCACTAAATTGTTGACACTTGACTATCTAAAAATATAGTCTGAATATGGTGATATTTTCCTTTACTATTTTTGATGATTTTTATGTATTTATCACTTGTTTTATGGTTTTTTCTATGTGTTTTTAACTCTAATTATTGTTTTGAGTATTCTAAAAAATTAATTTTTGACTGGTAGAAGGCTTTAATATTTGTGACAAGACCCCTATTTGTTTCCCCCTCTTCTGAGGGTGGGAATGAAGACCTTTAAATGAATATCCTCATAAAAAAAGATCATGCAAGTGTGTTATGCTATGAAATACATGATATATCAATGATAATCCAAAAGATGTCTCAAGATATAGCATAGTTTGTGTTATAGATTATTAGATCAATAAGGGTATGCCTAGATAGATGTAATAATGTAATAACATGTGATTATACTGAATTGAAACTAGAAAATTAGTTAGTTCTCAAGGGGGGATAGAGCATGATGTCCATCATGGCATCCAAAAAGGAAAGATAATGCATGATGTGGATCATGGCATTGCAAAAAATTGAGAAGCAAATATGAAAATAAGCACGCAAGGAAAGAAGCATATAAAAGATGCCAAGGGGCCAAGTAAATAAGGGACATGGGCACATGTCACTAAAATTAGGAAAGGAAACATACAAGGCATGTTAAAATGCCCACATACACATATAATTACAAACAAGCAAGATTTCCACAAGGGCCACAAGCACACACAATAGTACAAGCAAAGGACATTGGCACATATCCTAAGGCACACACAAGTAAAAAAATAGGAACTGAGAAATCAAATCATGTATAACTACTCAAAGAAAAAAGGAAGGCATATAAATGCTAGAAATAATATTGCATCTAACTAATCAAAGTAAGAAGTGAAAGTATGCAAAACATGTATTACAAGACTAGGTAAATGTTAAGAAATACACAAGTGATATATACTTGTGAGTGTCGATAGAATAATCTATGTAAGTTAGTAAGTAATGTACATAAACATGATAACTAGAGTGTGTGGTGTATGAATGACATAACCTAGATGGTGTAGTCATGTAGAAGATGACCTTGGTGGGTATATATGTCGATGTATGCCTCAAATGTAGAATTAAGATGCATCCTCAATATGTAGAGTGAAGCAATCAAGGATCTAGGTGTCACTGCACACACTCAAATAAGATCAAGTGAAGCATGTTAATGTAGATAAATTGATAAACAATAACATAAAATAATAAAATGTATGTCTAGTTTGGTATGAGAAATGTAAATCGTGGATAATGCATATGGTTGAGTTTTATTTGGTGCTTTGAGTTATTTGAATATTTTTATATTTTGACATGTTATATTATTTTTAGTGTTTTGAAATATTTTATTATTTTAGGTATTTTGAAATAAGCTATGTATAAGTAATCATAAGGAAACTATGTACAAGAAAGTAAGTTGAGAATTTATGTACAAGTAAGCTAAGAAATTATGATACTAATCGATGAGTCTCATAAGAGACTCCCTATCATGGTGTCATGTATCAAGGAGAAGGATTGTACATTATCATGAAGCATGATGGAAAGGCTAATACTGTGACTCTAAAAGCTATGTATGTTGTAAGTACTCTAAAATCTCTATATTGGAAACTAACTATGGTGTCCCCCTATAACTATGAGAAGTGGATGAAATAATGGGGCTATTAGGGACCCATTGGTAGTAGAAGAATATCTCTAAAAATGTGTTTTATGTATAGAGGCACGATACCTCAATTATACTACTCTAGGTGTGAATATTGTAGCTAAAAATTGACTAGAGTCCTAAAAATATCACTGATGTAGTGGTTTCTCTAAGAAAGACCTCCATGGAAGTGTATGAACTCTCTATGGTGGTGAGGGAGGCCTTAGTTGTGTCTAAATTTTAATTAGAGGAAGAATTATAACTGGTGGAGAAGCTAAGACTGGTGACTGTAGAGTAAGAGATGGCTCTGAAGTGGGGAGTGGTAACTCATACAAAATTCCACCAACTACAATAACATGATTAGCATGAATGTATTTCATGTATCCATGAACTATAGAAGGTATTGCATGAAGTTTATAGATCCATGGTTGACCAAGCAATATGTAAAATATCCCTATACTAGGAATAATAGTAAATAGTGTGGCCACATGTAGATGAAGTACAATCTCATCTAATGAACTCTGTATGTTCCCACTAAATCCATTGATAACTATGTCCATCAGGGTGACATCCTACTCTGAATATCCCAAATTCTAAATTAATGTCATAGCTCACATGTTCACACTAGATCCATTATTTATTAGAACACTATGAATGGGATGGTGATCAATGTAGGCTCTAATAAAGAGTGCATAGTAATCCAAATTATTCTTAACTATCTCCTATTCTAAAAAGGAGATCTAAGGTCTAGTTGGAACTCTAGAATTATATACACCAATCATGTTGCTCAAAAGATGTGACTCAATTGAAGGTGCTTGGTATGTAGCTGGTGGAGGGTGTGCATGATATGCATGGTGAATATCTAATGTGTCTCATTTCTCCTATTTAGAATGTTATGGGAAAGGATATGAGAAAAAATTTAGATCCTTTTCCTATGTTTGCTTTGCCTAAGGAGGCTCAACTAGAGTGCCAAGAACAATAAGGTTGTCATCTATCAAGTCTTGTATCTTATGTCAAAAACTAAAGTATCTATTCATTGTGTGGCTTGGTGCCCTATGAAAATAATAGAATGAATTCTAATCATATCCACATGGAAGAGGATTTATTATATCAACTTCCTAAATAGGAGGGAGAAATATGATATTGCATTCCAAAAGATATTGTAAGACTCTGGCCAGATATATTGGTAGATTGGCAAAGGATCATCGAGGTGGCATTGATAAAACCACTTACTGAGGGGGATATGAAGCTGCATTAACAATAGGTTGATTTTGACTTTTTATATCATTAAACTTTACTTTGTATAGGACACTACTGTTACTTTTGTTTATGTTTTTGATATGATTGTGTACTTGAGCTTACCCATTGAAATTAATTTGAATTCCATTTCCTTTAGTGTATGACATAACTTAATGAAGAAAGAATTTTTTTTAACATTATTGATTCATGCAAAGCTAGCAGAAGACTTTGTTTGAAGAGATCTTATAATTCTTGATCAGCCATGGGGCTAGTCATTTTAGCCAATATAATATTATATCTAAGACCATAATCTATGAGATGTTCATTTGACCTTTGTTTTTATTGTACAACTTGGGTATAAGAAACCTTATCACATATGTTAATACTAAATGACTTAGGAACATGTCAGCTATAGGATTTAATGCTTTTACCGACTGATTCATTAGACTATAGAACCATTGTAGAACATAATACCTTAAACTTCATTTAAATATTTTGGTTATTAACTAGTCATTTGGCATATAGTCCAAGCATGCTTCATGAAAATATATCAAGTGTATCTCTGGATCACCCTTACCATCATATAGAGTGAGCTTGGGTTGAACAAGACCTAGTGGCAAGGGTGTAGAAGCAATATGGCATGCCAATGGTGTATGAAGTAGAACAAAGAGTCTAAAGCCTATGTTGGTATATAGGTTCTTTTCTCAAGATGTAATACCTTGGATTGAAGAGATTTGATATCTTGCACAAGAGTAGCCACATCAAGAAGTGAAGATGTACTAACCATAATTAATGGTGCCACATATGAAGGTTGGGCTTCTATAGGAGTTGTTAAGACATAATTTCCCCTGTAGTATCATTTACAATTGGTTGTTCTATGGTTTGAGAGGATTGACCATTGTCTAAGTTTTATTGTTATTATTTTAGTATTTTAATTATATCATCTTGTAGATCAATATTTTTATTTAAAAGGTCTTGAAGTTCCCTCTTATCATTTTTGTCAAAGTTGGTATATTGGGGCACTATTAAAGTAGGAAAACAAATTGAAAGTGGATTGAATTTTTTTGCAATAAGTTTTAATAAGAAAAATGTTATGGAAGGAAAGTACTAAATAAATGAAATGTAAAGTCCTAAAAACAACAAACCAAAATATGTAGAAAAAGGATACTAATCTTACTAACATGTAAGGTGATACCTCAAAAACATAGGGACCTAGTATATTCAACTAGGGTTTGAAAGAAATGATTATTTAAAATTACTATGGTGAATTTTAAAAATTTAATTCAATTTATTAATTATATATAGGAAAAATTAAAAAAATATTGATAAAATAAGCATGGAATTTTCCTTAGGGTTTTGTGCATAAATGAAGTAAGTCAGGTTCACCAAATGATTTAATGTTTTTGGAAATAATGGAGATTTATTCCTATTTTAGTCAAGGGTCTAGATTAAAAAATTAGTACAAAATATATAAATAGTTATAGTCCTAATTTGTGCAATTGTTTGTCTTTTTCACCATTCTAAAAATAATAATAAATAGGAATAAATATAACTTAACTAGAAAATAGACTGAGATAGTTGATATAGATGTTGAAAATGGTTGTGTAGGACTAGGAAGGTATCATAAACTTGAATTTGGATTTTCTTCATTGAAAAGATAGGAGCACTAAAAAGTGAATGTTTTGGTGTCTAGTGTTGTTGTCCATTCCTACCATTATTGTCAAAAATAATCATAGAGACCTAAGACTTTATGGATAGTTGCACTGTGCATGTGTGAATGTGTATATGAAAAATTAGGTGTTGGTTGTTGATGAAACTCACTATGTATCTTATTTTGTCTTCAAAACCCTAACCTCCATCATGCTTGATAAAATGATATTTTAGTCACTTGAGAAAGAGGGGGGGATAGTGTATAAGATATACTAAATATGCAATCCACACCCCATGTATGGGTACACTGCCTACATACCAATACTCTAAAGAGGGATCAAGCCATATGTAGTTCTCCCACCTAGTGTGCTTTATATAATAGTGTGATGTCAATGCAAGTGCCAATTTGATAGTGTTTGAGTTGGATAGGGATTGGTATGAGGATTTGAGTATGTTTTTAGCTATGTTGGGTGACTATGTGCAAATAATAGGGAAGTTTACCTTAGTGCTTTATTTGTATTCTTGCTTCATTTATAATTTTGGTCACCTCCCTTATAAATGAGCTTTTAGTGGGATTATATAGGGAATAATTAGTCATGGATCAAATGTATTCACGATAAGATAACCTAATAAAGGATAAGTACCTAATGAAAATTACCATTATGGCTTAAAGTGCAAAAGGATAGGAGTGCTAAAAATTAGATAATTTGGTGCCCAATGCTATAGTCTAAATAGGGCACTCCTATCCTACAAGATTAGGACCTAGGGGAATAGTATTGGTATGGGGAATATTGTTTGGCTGGGGTGGAATTAAGGGTTCATAAGGTTTGAAATGACTGATAATGAGTAAGAAGGTGTCTACAAGGGTCATAAGAGCATGCGAAAAGGACCTATGGATGGGGTGTCACAAGCCAAACTCAAACTACCAATTTGTACATTTTATATGACTACAATTCCCAAATTTATCCATAAGTCAATTGTAAACCACACATTGGTCAAATTCTTGAGAGTGATATATGAAAAGATAACAATAAAATGTCTCTTCCCAATTCTTCTAGTAATACTATTGACCATATGCAATAGGTTGATCCTAGTCCTAATATATTAATAGACTCTAACAAGTACGATCTTATTGACCAATTATGAAAAAAATCTAAGATTTCAACCCACAATCTTTTACACCAACCAACTATCTATAAGGCTATATTATATAATGAATTTTGCAAAACTAAGTAATGAAGTGACGTAACATTAACTTGTTTTAAAGATATCATATAAGATATATAATCAAATCCAATGTAATTACTTGTGATAGTAAGTATCTTGCATCAAAGGATATACTAAATCAAGAATTACCTCTATTCATACATATAAATATTCACCCTAAAAGAACCTAAAGGGAGTGTATGAAACTAATATCAACAATATCTAATCTTGAACCTAACTCCATTGATGTTATTTCACTCTTTTATTTTTTACTCAAGTCTCCTTAATGGTATTATTTTATAAACATTGCATACCACAACCTCACCCAATATTGTTGAATTACCATAAGTGGCATTTATGATAAATTCAATCAGATAGATAAAGCATAATGTTTCTCTAGAAAAGAAAGACATACCACCCTAATATACCAATGAGTATTGATTTGAACCCTCGTATATTCAAATATATGTTCATTAAAACATGGATGTAAAGGTTAAAATAGAGGAAAAAACACCGATCCATATAATTTCACAATAACCAAATAGTCTCATCATATCCAATACACCTAAGAGATAATTTACATGATTACCTTAGTCTCCATATTCGTTGCTTAAGAGGATTGTAGGATGGCTATTATTATCTATCCCTCCTCATATAGATGTTGATATTATTTTATCACTACCAAAAGGATATGATGAAAATGCATATTGTGATTATCACCAGAGCATTAGACATTATAAAAATAATTTTTACACATTGAAATATAAGATCAAGAACTCATCAATACCTAGCATATTATTGTTGATGATCCCCAGGGTCATAACCTTTTGACCACCACAACCAAAATACCTTAAATGACCCATTAAAATACCATTCTATGAAAACTTTAAAATTATGATTCGCACATCATGCACATTTTTCTCTAAGAAATTATGATCACCCACTAGATGGGAATATCACTACACTCCATTATACAACTTATCCTATAGTTTAGGGGACTTCTATTAAAACTCCTATAATACCATATGAATATCCAATTAAATAATAAAATTTAATTCCCATATAATTGATTATAAAACATACTAAGTTTAACCATATTTTAAAGGGTAAATAATATGAAATCCCATTTCCTAGGTGACCCATCTTTGAAAGACCATTACACAAGATATACACAGTGGATTCCATGGAATACTCATCTACTTGTACACAACATACCCAATTATGTAGAGAAAATAAATATGCTCCTATTAATACTACTCTACACAAACCAAATAGAAATAAAAAATGGGTTCTATGAACCACTATTTCTGCCATACACAGAGTATTATTGACTCTTTAGATCCAGATATGACACCTATACATGTTCCTTGACAACATCACTAATAAAACTCACCATAGTCTGATTATGTATCACTACATGAACATACCTTAGATGATATAATTAGATAGACTTTAATTTATAAAAATTCAAAAATACCAAAAAAAAAATATATTCCTAAAAATTAAAGACATTCAAATAACACATAAAATACAAAACTATTCAACATATTCCTAGTTGTACTAGTTATTAGACATATGTTGTTTATTTCATGTTAGTAGATAAAATATAATTCCTTTTTATACACATATATGTTTTTCAATTATTTTGAATATGGTATATGCATACCATAGACACATGATATATGCACATAAAAATGTTTCATCTTTCTTCTATTCCCATCATAAGTAGATTGGGGGCATCTGCTTCTTTGATCATGAATTGATATAAGTTACATATCCATTTTTATCATTATAAATTATAATGTTTGATATTATGTAATAACACTTACACATGTCTATATCCTTATATATTTCATAGTTTATTTGATATGGTATGTTATCTACTGTCTAACACATATCTGTGAACTAGTATGTTGTGCTCATACTAGTTGACAATAATTCATTCTTTCATTGTATCAATTACTTGTGTATATTGTCTTGATTTTTATTATCTTGAATTTTATTTATTTTGAAACATTTGAATATGTTCCTTACTTGAAGCTTTAATTCCATTGTATATCATTTGGACATTTGAATATGTCATTTTATGCTATGTGGACATTTGAATAAGTCATATCCTTTTTAATTTTATGGAATTTGAATGTTCCCATTGTATTAGGTCATCTGGGACCATTATATTCTTAATTTACATTGTTTTATCTTGTGTGTGTGTTTTATTATTTTTTAAGTTTGTATTGTTACATTATAGACATTGTCATGATATACATCATGCATATTAAGATTTGACGTGATCACATACTGCATGATTCAATGTTTTATCTACTTATACATGTTACTCCTAAATTATAAATGATTCATATGAAATTTATATACTTGTGTTATCTTTTTAAGGTAAGGTGACTACTAATTTACAACCCCTCACCTCAAAAGGTAGCATATCAGTGGGGGAATGTAATAGAGAGATGTCCTCCACACTTACACATTTTTTAGATTGTATAGACTTTATAGTTATATGGATCAAATATATATTTGGGGAAAAATTACATACATTGGTATTGATATTATAATGATTTGGGATAGAGTTTTTTAGACTTTTTGGTATTGTTACTATACATAGTTTCAAAGTAGAGGTTACATGTTAATAGATACTTCAACTTGGGACATATATGAGGTGCATATACAATGTTAATGTACCTAAAATTACAAAATAATTCAATTTACATATTAAAATTAGTATTACCCAATATAGACTATTATCATACCCAAGATGGAATATTGTCAAGCCAACCAATTTATTTGTAGTAGTTGGTTCACTTTTATAGGTTGAGTTGATTAAATCTCTCCACCTCACCAAAATTATAAGTTGTTATTCATTAAATCATCCAAATTTACCATATTTATTTGTTGGACTTGATTAAATAATCCAACCTCACCATAATTATATTGTAAGTTGATTAAATCACTCACCCTTACCATATTATGTACATGTTTGGGTTGTATGATTGAGATTTAGTAATCTCAATGGCCATATAAAAATCATCTTCACACTAGGATTAGGGGCATGGTTATCCTTCAATATATATATATGAACTTTAAGGTTTCATATTTGAAGATATCACAACTCTAATGTTTCCTAAGGATGCATATTCATGAATCAAATTTTCAAGAGGCAACATGGTTACATTGATTCATGTGTACTCCTTCCTTTACTCTCTTTACTTTATAGCACTTAAATTTATTTTAATATCATATTATATACACTAATTTATGTTATAACATGATCTTAGTTATAGGTTGTTCACCATAAAATCACTCAAGGTGAGCTCATACAAAGATAATACATGTTTTACACACCCAAGTATGTGTCTCTTTCCTTTAACTAGTAAATTCATCTTTATGCATTACTATATTAAGGGAGAAATATAGATGAAAAAATTGAATATTAAAAAAATTTAGTCTTATATACTTGGGAAATATAAATCTAAGCTCTAGTCATTAGTTCTAAACGTTCCCATTATCGAAAGGCTCATATTCACCATCTCACTATGCCTAAATATGTATCTTATAGTCTGGACCTTATAATTTTGATGACCTAGACCATTTGTACTATGTAAAAAGATTAAAAACTAAGGAAAATCCTTCATTTTTTGTTACATATCAATATATATTTTTAATTACTTGGACACTACTACCCACATAGGGACACTACCATCAATTATAGTGTATATATATATCTAGTGTCCAATCACCAAAAGTCATCTAATTTGTAAATTATTCAAAATATGTGGGTTAACCTATATGTATTATTTAACCATATTTTGAGATATTTTAAAAATTTAATATATATAAACAGGTCTAAACCTTCTAATTATTCACCTATCAATTTCCAAGTAAACATATACCAAGGCTCATTCAATCAAGTGCAAAATTGAGTAAATCTACTCTATTGGTCCATATTTATTTATCAGTCATAACATCCACAGAAAAGGTTTGAAGCATTTAAATAATATCCCATGAGTGATATTTTTTAATTTATAATCTATATCACTACATACATCTACATATAACATAGTACACCATTGTTCACACACACATACACACCTAAGGGAGAACTACATAAGTATGATGCCCTCTTTGGAGTATTATCTATGTATGAAACACTAAGTGATAGAGGAGTTATTAAAGTAAAATTAACACAATGAGCCCACTAACCCCCTTTTTATAAACTCATTCTAAGGGTGAAGAAGGGTGAAGATCTAGGGTTTGATTAGTAAGAGAATAGAAACAAATAGTATTGAAAATATGAAGACTTCATTAGAAAGCCAATAGAAAACATACAAAAATGAAGTTGGTCACATTGATATCCAATTATTATTTTATATTGGAAACATGCATCATAGTCAGATACTAGCATCAATGGTAGTGTCTGGATCTGATAATAGTGGTTATGGCTATGTAAGCATAAACTTTAGAATCTGATGAGTGATCTAGAATCTTGATCCTGCACACTTTTGTCTCTTTCCAACATAATATAATACATAGAATAAACCTAGATAAGTATAATTTCTATTTGTTATTGCACTCTATCGAACACATTTCAAATTTTATGCTTTCTATATTTAACATATCTTAGTTTATAATTCAGAATATCTAATTATTTGAGTTTGACAGTAATTGGCTTACTATAGATTAGTCTATCACACTTGTGCTTAAAATTTTCTATACATCTTAACCCTATACCCCAATATTTAATTTTAGGGTTAAATGACTATAAGTATGGTGATTTTTAAGTTTCCATTTTGGTTTTCTTCACTTCATTGATATTCTTGATAAGGAGTAGACATGGTAAATTTGATTTGGATTTTTGTTGCAAGGGCTTCTCACCTCTCACTTGATAAGGGAAGATACTACATGGCATTCGATTAGTCATATATGATTTTATGTGTTGACATAGGAGTTACTATCACCATAATGTTAAGAAAAGTCTATCAGTGTTTGTTGGGCATGAGGGAGATGTGTCATACACAATATTAAATAGTCACTTGGATGGGTTTTTATGTGAGACATTAAATGGATTGATGGGGATTAATAGTAATTTATTGTGTTATAATAAAATGAAATATAGAATCATAATATGGGATGAACATACATTAATCACATTCATTATTCATGACACAACTCATGGGGTAGTGGGATTTTTGTTAGTGATATCGGTTGATTTGTAGCATGATGTACAATGTGCCAGTTATAGGTGTAGTGGATACTTTTGAGGACTTGAATTTCATAGCTATAAATCATATTCTATATCCCTTTTTGAATCATGGTTTTTTTGGGGGTTGGTTTATCCAAATAATATTACTATAATTATTAGTAATGTTAGTAAATTAAATAAATTTGTTAGTAATAAAGTTAATTTGACTAGTTGGATGGTTGAACCTATTGGGGTTCCCAGTAACCACCTTGTGAAAGATTATTAAAATATTTCAATTTTTAAATATTTTTAAATAATATAAATTTTATTTTGTGGAAATATTTATCACAATTTTGTAAATGTAGATCTTTCCATTTGCTTGTATACAAAGGGTCCTAACATATAGTTTTCTATTTTTTATGTTTTTTTACATATTTGACAAAATTGAAATAAAAATACATAGGATGGAACCAATAACAAAGGTCAATACTTATATTTTTATTGAGTATATTTATTTTTGTTTCAAATACATAATATTATTTGACAAGCATAAAGGAAAGACCATAAGACAAAGCACAAATTAATTAAGATTTGCCTCCTTCTAGTGCTAGTGAGTGTGTTGATGAGTATTTCAAACACACAATAGGAGATGTAAATAATAAAAGAGGAACCTTAAAGGATTCAATAATACATATAAAAAATTAATTTATCTTTTCCTCTTTCTAGTGCTAATGAGTTTTTTGATTTGTATTCAAAACACATAACAAGAGATGGTAAGCGTAAAAGAGGGACCACATAAATGACCATAAATTAATTTAGATTTTCTTCTTTCTAGTATTAGGAAGTCTATTGACATGGATTTTATGAACATAAAATACCACTTGTTTTTATATTCTTATTTTGGGAATATCATGGATAATCCAAGGCATGAGTTTTAGGGTATTACTTTCTTATGCAGTCTACTGGAATGGTAACATGTGACCTAAAACCCATCAAGGGAGATTCACCCAAGTGATAAAAAAAACTCAGACATGAATATTTATAGTGATGATATTACAAACTTATACTCCATAAAAAGGGTAAAAATTAGGGAAGGTATGGAATAAAATAAGGTTTAGATCTTAGTTGAGTAGTCCTTCTACATAAGCAACACTTTTTGAGACTTATTGTAAATAAACCAACATCCATCAATTTTATATATGCACTCAAAATTGAATAAAAACAAAACATGAGGATAAGGATTAATTAATTATGAGTTAATTAGAGTATCATTTATTTTTAAGATAAATTTTTCACATAAAATAGTTTAAAGTACATTAGACTGTAATAATTTGATAAAGATAAAATTTCATTACAAAAAATAATAACACAATTTTCTATAGAAAAAAAGAACAACAATTAACTAATTGAAATTATCATAATAGGATAATTTCACATGATAACTTACTCATAATAAATTATATATATATATATATATATTATATATATATATGATAATCACTTAAATCTCAAAATTCACTCAACATCAATATGACATTGTGATAAAGAATAAAAATATTAATAAAATAAATAAATTCCTTATAAACTCCAAAGAATTTCAATGCTCTTGATTTGCATTTGATAAATATATATTTTTATTCCCCACACCTTCAATTATTACCAAAATATGATTTTATAAAGCATGACCCCTTTCCCACTATCAATGACTGAGTTTTTTTATAATTGAACTCTTCTTTAAAAAGAAAATCATGAAGAAGGAGACCAATCTCACAATACAAAACAATAAACTTCACTCATGACTATGATGGTATATTTTTTTACAATCATTATAAAATCATAAAAGAGATGAAAATAAAATCCACGGAAGTGGGAAAATTTGGCCAAAATAAAAATGGACTTGTCCCCAAAAGTCTTCCTAAGCATTTAATTATTTTATAAGCCCATATTGGCATTTTACAAAGAATGAGGGTAGGAATGGATTTCCCATGCTCAATGTCTCCTCCTTCCAATTCCATAAATAGATTACTTACCATCTATAAACTTGTGATGGTTTTATGGGCGGTGACAACCATCAACTTTGATCTTGCGCTCGTAGGCTAACATCACCAATGGAGTTTTACGTATTTGACAATTGGGTGATGATGTGTCCCATTTTATTTAAAGTTTTATGTTACATGGAATCATTCATGTAGTTTCAACATTATATTAATAAATTGATTACAAATTATATGTTTCCTTATGAATGATTGTGGTGATGACAAGTGATGACTTTTAATTAAGTCAAAATTTATAGAGGCATGAAATAAGAAAACACCCTACATATTCATTTTATTGAGAGGTTGAAAAATCATGAGAAGAGACACTATACGATGGGGTCATATTAATTTTGAAATGCATCTCTCTAGTTAAAATATATGAAGTCATGACATATGGTGAAATGCAATTGGATTGTTCTCCCATAGATTGATTTATTTAAAATTATTTAGACAAAGTATAAATCTATGAGGGAATGTGATGTTGACACCTCAACAACTATTAGTTATTCATAGTATCATTAGACTTGGGATATATGAGATATAATTTTTCAAATCATGAAGGTGTGAGATCATGAAATCATGAGGCATGACACCACTCCGTTAATTCAAACCTTTCATAAATTTATTTTTTCATAATTTTCATTGCGAAACTATGAAGGTGAGAAAAATACACATTGAACTAATTGATGACATGGAAATTTTAAGATATTAAACTTAAAATGTGACTATGTATTAATGATACTAAAATATGATGCATATAATGTCAAACTCAGTAATGGATAAAAGTTTGTCATGACACCATGTGACTAAGCGTGATTGTTGTGACCAACCATGAAGCAATGGAAAAATACATGCATATAATATGAATTAAAGTTATAAATCAACTCAATTTGAAAATTAAAATATGTATACCTTTCTATGAATGAATAAGTAAATAAAAAAATCCAAAATGCATATTGATTAATCTACACACATTGATCTTATTAAATTAAGCTTGATTGTTATAAATGCATCATCCTTTGTTTTGAATAAAATCATACACATGTAAACTTAAATCTTCTCGTGAAATAGTCAATAACACATGTTATAAATAAACAATTCATAATATGTGTGAAATATCATAGACTAAGCCAAGCTATTTATTTTAACATTTGAGTATTCCATAATTTATCCTTTAAAATAACGTGGGTCCCTATTTTTGGAGAATGGGAGTGTGTTGGTCATAAAAATAGGTATGCATGATGGTCATCCCCTTGCTATTCCACACATTGATGATTTTTTTATAAGAGACCCAAGTTTGGTGATCAATTCTGCGGGAACATAAAATGATGCACACTTTCATGGGATATGTGATATTTATTTTTCTTAGGGATTTCTAAAGTGCCAAATAAAATGAACACTAGACGAAGTTGTTGAAAAAGTGTGTGGTTGAGAAATAGGTAATTAATGTGGATGATGATAATAATATTATTTTCAAAATGATGCAAGATGCATGTAAAATATGACAATTTTTTTTTTTTTTTTTTTAAAATTCCCTATAATATCACATCATAATGTATATGTATACATAAATATTGATTATGATGTTATGGATAAATAAATATATGTTTTTGTTGATAAACTTTATTATATGGTCAATTTTTCTATGTCTACATCATTGTATTTTTCATATGCTTTCTATACTTTTTAGGATTAACATTTAACACTTTTAGTTTTACACTTTTCCAATCTAGTTTACTAATTGTTACACCTATTGTTGATGTGGGATTCTCATTTTTAACTACTTATCACTCCTATAGAAATTATATTAGACACAAATGATCAAACATGTAATATTATATTGTCATTTTAAGCCTATTAAACTTAAGTATTCCCATTATGTCATTATATAGGTGATTGGTCAACCAAAACATGATGTAATGTTTTAATTTCTATGTTATTAGGTTTAACTATTTCCTATCTATATGTCTTTAGGATACAATGTGATAAATCCAAACGTTGTTTCATTGCATTTTATCCCTTTTAAAATTAGCCTCCATATTTACACCCTTATTCACTCAATGAAATTATATATATATATATATATATATATATATATATATATATATATATATATATATATATCCCCTGGGCTTTGTTTCTATTTTATACTAGTTTGATGACTAATAGAAAAAACATGTACACTTGGAAATAATTATTTTCATCCTTTTAGGGTAAACTTACCTCTATTAAATTATCCAAAGGCAAATATCTTAATGATTCTCCTACATTTGTTTCTTCCATAGTCTTAATATTTTCATATCCCAACATTTAAAGGCACGAGAGTGAATTAATTTTTCATATTAGAAGTATGTATTTTGTTTTCATGATTTTTAATCTTATAATTACATAATTAAATGTGAATGCATGATTTATTTTTTTTAATCATATGCCGTTGTCAAGATATTTGTCCTACAGTTTATGGGCCTAAATATTTTGAGGAGAACACCCACATACTTGATTCCTCCCTTTTTGTATTAATATATATTTTTCTTGTGTATCCTTGTTTTACCTTTAATTTTATTAGCCAATGTGATTTTGGCATACTATCACTATGATTTACTCTTTGTGGACATCTACCAACTTCCCCAACTTCGGCTTGTAAGCTTTGCACATCGTATAAAAAATATTTAAAAAGTTAATATGTTAAGAAGTTTCATCAAGATGTGTTGGGGCCTACTTCCCATTTAAAAAATATTTTAAATATCCATTATATGTCAAAGGAAACCTAGTGGGAAAATTAAAATGAATATAGTGTAAATCAATTGGATGTGGGAATGGTGGATGTGTATGTGAAAATAATTCATGAATTGTAATAAGTTATCAAAAATATGAATACATTAATTTGATAAATGCTAATTATATTATTTAAAAATATTAAAAATGATATTTTCATGCTAGAACTTTTAACTTATTGAAAATTTTTGTAGCTAATATTGTTAATTATTCTTTTAAAATGAAAACCAATACTGGAAACATTGAACCAGATCATGGATTTTTTTAAAAATATTTATTTGATGTTATAGAGTCTAAGAGTTTTGGAAGTTTACAAAGACATAAATATTTATATGAGAATCATTAAAAAAATATAGGTTATAATTACGAGAATTTTTTTTTTAGTATTCCAACTTTAAAGTGCAATGACAATATATCCCAATAAAAATTCTTGAATGACACATTCATGGGTATAATTAATTTGTATATGGAATCTATGAAAAGTATCAATTATTTTATAGTTATTAATGCAAAGGTTAATTCAATAGAGAAGGATAAAATTTAATTGAATAATTTTAATGATGAATTTAAAAATAAAGATAAGGGATTGAGAGGCGTTTTATCAAAAATTTTAATTAATAAGTGTACTAACCCTAATTAAGATAAATTGATTTGAAAAAATAAAATGTTTTAAAACCACTTCAAACAAGCATAATGAAATCAAAGTAACAAAATATACAAAGCAAAATCAAATGAAGAAGACTAAATATATATAAAAAAATTATTTATTATCTATGATCTGAATTTGTGAAATTGAATAATGATTGGACCAAGTCCACTAATACTAATTTTGAAAGTGGCACAAGATGTGATTGAAATTAATAAAGTACTAGAATTTCCAAAATTGGAAAAGATCTAATGGTGCTATTATCCTACATTGGTTAATGTTTTCCTCTACAATATGAAAATTATGGTACCATCATTCGTGGCTAGTGACAAATGCACCTATATGCAAAAAACTAACCTTTGGATGTGATGAATGACCTACTAATATTTTTTTCAAATTTTAAACCCTAATAGGGTCTATAATACCTAAAAACCTATAAATAGGAAAAATAGGAGATTGTAATACAATGAATGAACCTTAATCATCCTCACAATGACTAATCACTACCCTACATATCTAATACTCCAAATAAAAAACTTATTCCCATGAAGTTCTCCCACTTATATTGCTTTATGAAATTGTGTTCCTTTCACTATATGTATGAATATATAGAGATGGTTTTAATAATTGATAGTGATTTTATTTTTCTTGGATAAAGAAATATTGACTTGGATAAGGACTACTTCAATTGATTAGAATCTAGGTTGGAAAGAATATGGAAGCTTTGGCTTCAATATTGAAATTGATAAGTAATAAAATAGGTGACTTAGATGTGAATTTATAGCAATAAAAAGGGGAATACTCCATGTTTCCTATCCTAAAAATATGGACCAACCTACAAGGGAGGATATAAATTTGAAAAGTGATAGTATACCCATGCAAAATGGAAGAAACTAAAAAAAATGAGATAGGTCACAGGGGTCTCTTAAAAAATTGGCAATAATAGCTAAAGTTAAGAAATAAAAAACAAATGTTTCAAGGCATCCCAAGAAATAAAATGGATCAATACTTAAAATTAATGTTGAATAATGTGTACTAGATAGAACAAAGGCCATAAAAAAATTCACTTAGTGGACTCTAAATTCACAAAGTAACTAAATCTGCATGAGAGGTCTAAATCCACTACTCAATCACAAAAAGAAACTAACATTGTATTCAAAAAATAACTCTTATGAAAATAAAATATTATAGGTGTTAATAGTTTTAAAAAAATTCATCAAATGAATTTGATATATTACAAAAATATGTAGTGTGCCAAGGGTTATCAATGAACACAAAAACTAAATAAGTAGGATTTGCACCATATTCCCCCATACTTCTGACATAGTGGGGTGAAGAAAAAATTATTTATGAGTTTAATAATTCCAATACTTGAACATGGAAAAGAAGATACTAGATACACCATAATATCTCCACATAAAGATAAAGGAGACTATCAAAATTTCAAAGAAAGAGTGTCAAAGGTACATATAAAATCTCTCAAGAAGATGGTGTTGATGGTGATGGGAGAGTTAAACAACTAAAAGAGTGAAAAAGATTCTCTAATATAGCACACAAATGTATGAATGTAGATGTGACTGATTTTAAAAAAAAACCATGACACTTTATAACTCAATACGAGCAAAAAATATCCCATACACAAAAAACACCAAATGATGCAAACAATACTAGAATGTTGTCAATCTATAAAAGATGTCATAATAGTTACTCATAAAATAATGGAGTGGTATGTAGATGAATAATTTTAATATTTGAGGAAATACACTAGTAAAATCCTCACAAATAATGATGATGTGATTGTTATTAAGTCCTAAGTAAGCTTAAAGTGAAGAAATTTGAAGGGAATGCAAAGATAAAACTAGTTTAGGTGAGAACCCTTTTCAAATCAACACTCCTCCTTAAGTTAAACTTAGGACAAAATCAAACTAGAAACATGCAAAAAAGGGTCTTGGGAATAATGTTTGATGATGTACCCATGTACATAATGATCCCCTCAAGTACAAGATAGAAGCAGAAAACCCCTAGGAAAAAACTCCCCCCAATGAGAGGATGATGAAAGAAGGTCAAGTGACCTAACTTAAATTAATTTCTCCTACCCATAAGAGAGTTTGGAAGTGATGGAACTTACTCTCAGTGAAGGATTTGGTGAAGATATCATCAACATGCTTTGTAAATCAACTCCCTAATGTAGTGCACATGGATCTCTATGTTTGGTAATATGATGATGAAAAAAGTTATTTGAGATCTAAATGGTACTCTAATTATCCGAAAAGATGATATATGTTCATGGAATAGTGATGTCTGACTCAATCAAAAAATTATAACGCTGAATAGCCTCAGTAGTGGCATTAATAACACCATGATAATTAGATCCCATAGAAGAGAAAAATAACATGATAATTCTTACTCTACAAACTAATGGGGTTTGAACCAAGGTGAAATATGTTGTGCCCTAGCGCGCACACACACACACACACACACACCCCATTTTAAAATTTTAAAATAGGTACCCATTATTTAAAAATATTTATTTAGGGAGCTATGAGCCTAAAAATATATGAATTAGATGTCATTCATTTTCCATCTAAGGTTATTCCCATAGAATATAGCAATACACAAGTTCAAATTATGAAAATATAAGCTTAACCTACTTTTTAAAGTCATTTTAAACCTTGGTTTTTCAAGAATTTTATTTCAAGGTTGATGTTCTAATTTATGAGCTAATAGTATTAACTGTTTTACATCCTAATTGGCATATTTTGAATCATATAAATATAAAAGGCCGAGGATCATTAATCTTATGTAATCAGGCCCATTCTTAGATATTTGATAATTTTAAATATTTCTAAGTTTTTGAAAGTTTATAGATTATTAAAATTTTAAGTATTTCACACTCCTAGGCTCTAAAAAGTTGCCACATGACACATTATCACTAAAATGGAAACATGGAGACTTCATCTACTTATCAAAATATGAAAAAAGTTTTGTGTTCCATTGTGATAATGCTCTATATCCTCTGAGGTTACGATTGATCAATACTTGGAGCATTTTCATTAAAACAAACTTACAAAAAGGTTAAGTGATTTTTTGGTCTATATTCTAATGGTTCTAAGCTTCCATGTGTTCTGGGTCCCAGAGATTGCTCCACATGTCTCAATCACATTAACCTATGGACACAAGAAGGTTGATGGTTAAAGGATAGACCAATCCAATGGTCTAATCCCCTATGATTTGAGATTAAGCCACATGGCTTGATCATGTCAACTCGTAACCATGGGACCTATACAACATAGTGAATAAATATAAAGGGATAGGTTAACAAAAACTTGACAAGTGGTGTTATTTGAGGGAGGCATGGCCAAAACATGAGAATAATATATCTATAGGATGATAAAGAAGATAATCAATGAATAATTTATATTTGTCTCCAAAAGTGACGACTAGACACACAAAAAACTAATGAATAGTTTCCATTTCACATATAAGTACACCCACCAAAGATGACTAGCACTTTAAAATTGAAATGGACATTAAAAAAATAGTTAATTATCTATATTGATGGTGCACAAATAAATCTAATACTTAGTCTTGTGAATGATATATGTAAAATTTATGCTAAGGAAAATTCATTTTGCCATTACTCTTTCGATCAAATGCATGTATTTTGGAGGTTACCCAATGCCAAGTGAGCCCTAATTATTCATCTAGAAAGAATAGAAAAAATAGTTGGGACATCAAAATAATTATAGTGAATAAAGGATAAAAATGGCCTTTTCTTCAAAATAGGGTAAGCCCATAGTCCCCTTCCCATATTCATTTTCAAGATTAATAGAGTATATAGAAATGATATTTGAGAAGAGTGCCCTAATTAACAAGTTTTCACATTATGTGGCACTCTAAGAAGTAGTTGAATTTGTCTAGACATACTCTATCAAGGATCAATTCACTATATAATCTAAGAAATACATTTATGATTTGTTACCAATCAAAGAGTAAGGACTTCACCAAACATCAACCAAACCTGAGGTAGTGTCACGGATTAACATTCTAAAAGTTTTTTTTGTTAATAAAACCATTGTTTGGGATATTATGCATGTTAGGAGAGTTAATATTTCCTCAAATTATATTTTGAGTATGGTATTTGAGATATACCTTAGGCTTCCCTATCCTAAGACCACCTATAACCAAGTCGCAACCAATGTTTGGCTTGAGCACAACATAATATATAGAAACATAAAATAATGTCTCAAAAAAGGTCAAAGGATGAATCTGAAAGGGGATATCTCTTCTAATTACATTATCAAATTTAAACCTATAATTGTGATACCCATGGCCCTTTTGAATAGACTATATGGTTTATCAAGTATTATATACATCCAGGTTGAATGGGTTCCATTATTAGATATACTCATAATATCTAACCAATTGGTGGCACTTGGTGAGATTATAAGTGCCTAGTTAAAATAACAAGTTCTCTACCCTAATCATAGGCCTAGTAACAAAAATTTATATATGGTGTCCTACCTATAAAATATAGAGATGGCCATAGTTTACAAGCCCTATGTATAAGAGTGGAATCCCTCAAATGAATATTTGTCAAATAGGATAAGATAAGATTTTTATTTCATGTCCATTCATATATATAGGAATGAAATCAAAAGGATATACAATGAGATATATCTTTATATATAAAAAGTAATGAAGGGCACCAAATTGCATAGATTATTAAAAACATGACAAGGATCTTGAGCAAAATGAGAGACTATTAGTTATACCCCAATGTAACTATCATCTAGGTATAAGGCACAAGGATAAATCCTCTAATTATACCATATCATGTTAAAAACGCTATAGGGGAATATGAAATAACATATCAGGTATTTAATGGTATTGATGAGTAATTATGTCAAAGGCATTTGGCCTACTATTTTAAGATACCTTTGAGCATTATGTAGCATCAGTATGTGATCAGGACACATGTTATTCAAGATAATAAATATATAACTTAATATAATTTATATCTTGTACCTTTTAGGGAATGGGATCCCAGGAGGAAAGTAAGGGGCTATCTCAAGTCTATTCATGAAAATAAGAAAGTGCATGCCTCATATGATCATCAAGGGTATGATTATGATCAAATCTTCCTGAATGCCTCAGATTATTTAGAGGTATGGAAAAGGATGAAAGATAAATCAATGTATATGATACATGCCCAAGACTTGTAGTAAAACCATGGGGAAATAGAAGAAGAGGCACAAAATACATAGAGTTAACAATGGCCTCCATCTATGCCATAAGATTCTTAGCCATAGGATCAACCTCCCTCCCTTTTAACAAAGCCTATAAAGGGATAAATAGATGAATTTGGTAGTGAAATAATATCAAATGCTTAGATTATTATCAAGATTTTGAGAGGTCTTATGGGTCCTTAAGACCCTTATACAATAATAGCTACACATGTTCAGGTTTTGAGAACAATTACTAGAAGGGATAGGTCAGTAGTTTCTTCAACTTAACAAATCAATAGTAGTTTTATTATTACTCCTTTGCCTCCTCTTACTATAGATACTCAAATAATTATTATTAAAATATTAAAAATGGATTTCCCTTATATTACAACTACTCTATAATCTCATCAATCTCCTAAGCCTCCTCAGGAAAGCCTTATGCCTTCCACTTCATCACCTTCAGTCACACTTCCTACCATAGTGGTTCCTAAAAACACTCTACCATCTCATACACATTCCACTCCACCCACCCACCCACACACACACACACACATATCAAAGGAATCATAAGGACTCTCCTACTCCCTCCCAAGATAAAAACCAAAAATAAAATCCATCAATTAGTCTGCCAATTCTAGAGTAAGTTAGTGAAGAATAAGAGGAAAAGGATGTACAATTCACTATGGAACTTGAATAAGAGGATGAGGATAAACAAGTAATATATTTGGTTGAATATCCTTCCAAGGAGGAAGACCAAAAAATAAAAGTTTTAAAACTAGGTGATGAAAAGGTTGACATAGAAAAAGCCAAAACCTTCAGTGCCATGAAATGGATGAAAAATTAACTAGCCTCACATAATAACAAAGTCAAAAAAATGATGAGGTAGTCTCTTGTATTGTTTCTCTAGTTTCTAATGTTGAGATATTAATTGTGATTTTACCCTCATTTATTCCTATGGTTATATTATTTGGTTCTATTATTAATACTATAGATTTTGATATTCTTTCTTCTCTTAAACTAATAATGATTCCCAAGGCAATCCATTTTGAGAAATTGTTCAAAGTTTTTTTTTCAATCTTAGGAAGACACTAGTTCCTAAGAAAACATTGAACCAAATAGATATCCCCATGCCCTAGTCATTGGCCATGCCTACAACAACAATGAATGTGGAAGTGACCTTGAGTCTTACTAGATTCTTAGCTCAAGTAACCTCTATAAAATAAAAATCTCTGTGGGAAAAGGTTTGCTAGAAGCTTACTCAGTTTCATATTCAAATAAGTGCATCCATACCAACTAATTTTATTACATTCCTTCCAATGACCACTTTACCCTCTACATCCTCATACCCTACTCAAGATGTTTAAATGAGAGAACTTATTATTCTCCAATGGGTGAGACAGATGTAGAATGTTAGAGATAAAATATATAATTTGATCTTGACTAAGCTCCCTATAGTCTCCACTTGATTTGATAAGGAGAGTGGGACTATTCAGAGATTAAAGAATAGGAATATGGTGAACATGGAAATAAATGGTGATGTGGAGTTTGAATAAAGAGAGAACTTGTTCTCTTTAGCAAAGAGGCCCAATAGAAAACCAATGACCCTACTAAATATTGAGGATTTAAACACTTTGTTGGGTTCAAAAAGGGTAGTAATGAAAGAAATGCATCAAATTAATGAGGAGGAATTAAAAAGATAGAATCAAATATAGATTACATAACCCCCTTAGGAAGTTATTACTTATGTTTAGAGTGCATCCACTAAGCTATATAATATTTTTCATAACATAAGGATTTCTAGGGTAAGCAACTAGGCAAAAATACCATATATTTTTACACTTTGGAATAAGATTAAGGATGTATAAAAGATATTGAATTTATTGGTTTAGTGCTCAAGAATTAATGCTTTCAACCAATTGAACCTAATGACCATCTTGGATGCTTTTTGGTGTTTGAATTATGTGATTGTTAAGACAGATGCTTCCTTAAAATGACATATAGATAGATGAAGAAATTTTTGAGACTTTATATCAGTCATGAGAGTAAGTCATTTCATAATTTGGGGGGCATGTGAGTCATAAAGGTAATCACCCAAGCTAGGGATATTTTAAATGGATCCAATGTTGAGAAAAATCTCTATTTGGATAAATAAAACTTCAATTAAGAATATGAGGGGACTATTTAAAAAACCAACAAATAAGTATTATAGTTGGTTAGTTTTGCTAAGGACAAAGTAGGAAGAGCATAATATTTAATAAACAAATTCGAGAGTTCAGAGGTAGAACAAGAAAGATTGATGCTCAATGTTATCAGATCTTAAATCCTTCATTACTAAATTTTGAAAATATAAATAAATAACTTTATTTAGCCTACATACTAGGTGAAGATATAAAATCTAAGGAAGTAGCTTCTTGGTCAGTTCCACATACACAACTAGTTATCAATGCCGCTAGATTAAAAAATATCTTATTACTTGCCTTATTTGTAACTACAGTTACTCCATTGACTCCTCTAGTTAATGGTGACATATTAGCACTTTGATATAAGAATTATTATGTATTTTCATGTTATCACCAAGGTGGTAATTTAGTTTTGAATATATATATTGTACATGCATATTGTATTTTTATATGTAAAGTCTATTCTAGTCATTATCATTATGCATGATTTTCAACAAAAGGTTCTTTTTTAAACTTGTAATTTTAGGCGAAGCTTGAAAAGATGACGCCTTCCCCATCCCAATATTATAAATATATGTAACCTTCCAATCTCAAAGGAAGGATAATTTTGGCTATTCAAATTAATAGGAAATTTGACATAGCTCCACTGGACTTTATCTCTATGTGTAAATCTTGATTCTTCTCCAATTCTATGGATTACGTGAGATGTCCCATCATTCTAGTATCTTAGTTTTTTGATTGTGTATGAGGTATCTATTTTAAATATAATCATTCATTTTTAGATATATCTGATTCAACTATCTTTTACATGATTATCATAATCTCTCTTATAGATGTGCAATAACAATCTAAAATTTAGGCAACCCTTGATTTTGTATGTTTGAGTATATTGTGTTCTAGTTCCTTTGAATCTTCATTATATTTGATTTTTGGTGTGCTAAAACAACTTACAATAAGTATTTTCTTAGATTTATTATCCTATCTATGTCCAAGTGCTAGTCTTGAAAGGTTTTATCCCTATTTATCCACAAACTCTCTTTTCTAATTTCCCTTTCCATCTTTTTGATGTTTATTTTGAAATTTTACCCACCTTAGTTATAAGCAACATCCTTCCACCCACTCCAAGTAGATATAGGTTCGTCCATATCAAGTTCACCCATGGTAAACAATATGTATTACTCATTATTATTCCACTAACAAGTTGTTATAAAAATGAATACCATGCAACTCATGCCTTGGAGTGATTCTATTCACCAATATTAAAATGTTACAAGTTACCTCATAGGAAATTTTGGGGTGTGTATAAAACACACATAAATAAAATTTAAAAATTTCACTTGAAGGAGGGATTAATCCTCTACCTCTATCCTTTTGAAACATCACTTGAGTTGTGTTTGATGTATTTATATGATTAACAATGTCACCTCAAATAATAACCTATTACATCCACATTTGGATATCCATATAAAGGTTAAATATAATATAGGTGCTTTTAGAATACCAGGGGATCAATCATCATCTAATAGGAGGTAACCTCATCTTCCAATAGTTATGATGGCCTATCTTCATAATCCACCTCCTAATCCTCCACCTCAAGCCCCATCTTGGTTGACTAGCCCAACCATCAATGTCAAAGGAGCAGTGCATGATTTGCCTAGAAACATGTAGAAGTATATTATTTCCTTCTCTCCCTTGGGAGGAAGGGATATAGAAGAGCATATAAATGTTTTAAAATATATTCTAGGGTTCCTAAATGTAATTCAAAAAGACTTTGTCTATAGATTATTTCCCCTCACTTTGAATGAAGCAGCCAATGACCAGTCAATAAATATTCTATAAGGGTCAGTTATAACCTAGATGGAATGTTACGATACATTATTGCCATAATTTGGACAAGTTATAAGTGAAAGTGTTATCTATCAACACTTTTTCAGCATGAGGTAAGATCCTAATGAGCTAATATGAGCATTCAATGCTTGATTTCAAACAGTGTACAATAGATTAGAATATGTCTAACAAATTACTAAACCATTGGCCCTTAAAATGTATAAAAATACTCTAGATCCCATGAATTATATATTTTTATGTAAGTTTATTAGTATTGATACTCTACCCCTAGCTTACAAAGAAGAAATCAATATGGAAAAACAATTGTACCCTTAGTTATAATCATTGCCTCCCCTTAGTCTTGGACTTGTCTACCCATATTTAAGCTTGATTCCTAATATAACCTAGAATGTTATAATAAAAAACTAGAACCTAGTACACAATCAATTGTCATTAACCCATGTTGCCTAGAATCAACATCCAAACTTCCTAAACAATTATGATCCTAACCATCAAAGCCAGAGTCAACCTTTTATACCATTTAATACCACTTCCACATAGTACAATGCTTGTAACTCAACTAAAATAGAGATGTAATCCATGTAGAGAATGGTGCAAAAATTAATTAATGAGTTCCTAAACATACATAAATGTATGTGAAATGTAGGTGGATATAAATAAAATTAGAATAATTAGGGTTATGGGTTATATAGATACAATAAGCCCTTCAAGTAGTCTATAAATAATCAAGAACATCAATTTCCATCTAACAGGATTCCAAAGATCAACATCATGGATGAATCTCTTCTAAAATACTACCAAATTCATAAAACCATGCAACATGGGGAGTTATATTGTATAGGGTTTTGCACTAATTTTGAAATCTTCTAGCAAGAGGATGAGAGATTAAAAATTTCACTAGTCAGTCAAAGCCATCTTCATGTAATTCTTTGGGCAACCCCAACACAACTATGGACTTTGGCACTTTTGAATTCCCCTTTCTAGTGGAAGATGACAATGAGACTAAGGATAAAACTAATGAGGTTATTGGTTTCCAAAAATAACAATAAGTCATTAACAACTACAACCTCAGAAATAAGTAACCTATGACTTCTTTAATGCCTCATAATAATAGTGTTATTACTCCCCTATATATGAATGTTTACAATAATATACCTTTACTAAAAAGAGATAATCACCTCCACCTAAGAGGGATAATCTTACTCTTCCTAAGGAGACCGATCAGTCACATAGATTCAAACATCAAGGTAAGGGAGGATATAATATTATTAAATACATGAAAAATATTAAATCCAATATCAATCTTCATGAGTTGAATAAAATCATATAACAGAGGGAGATACTACTCAAGGACCTAACAAGGAGGACTTCTAAAAAATCCAAGACTACTCATAAAATGTGATGATGTACAAAATATAAACCTGAGGTACCACCATTCCTTTTAATTGTTTTAATATTTGGATATAATGTGTATAGCTACCTCGTTGACTATGGGGAGTCAACTAATGTGATGCCTGCAACTATTTTCTAAAAGTTAGGTTTGACTCTTGATAAGTCAAAAAGAGTGGTGTTTTATTTGGATAAATATTTATTCCCATGTGTTTGAGAATTTAAAAATGTATGCATATAACTTGCATTATATCCACATGTGGAACAAACTATTTACATCCTAGTTGTTGACATTTTGTAAGTATATGACTTGATACTAAACTAAGACTAGTTAGTGATGTTGAATTGGTACATGGCCATGGATTTCTCCCACATATTTATACCCTAGAAAGGAGTGATAAATCAAATCAAGGTAGACATGAATCCCAAAATTAAGTGCATGATTATTGAGTACAATACCAAGAACAAGCAAGTTAAATTCATATCAACATATGAAAACATGTATGCTCTCACCACCAAATAATAATTGTATGAACAATAATTTGAAGGTCCTTCTCAATTGTGGAATTTACACTTCAATGGGGCTCCTTCAAAAAAACTTATGGCCTAGGTGTGGACATAACAAACTTAAAAAGTATACAATACCTATAAACTTAAAGTTTATATTTCACCTACACCAATAATAGGTCTCAGTATGAAGCTTTGATCTTAGGCCTATAATTCTCATTAAAAAATAATGTTAATCAACTGCTAGTACTTAGGGACTCAGAGTTGGCTATAAACTAGATCAAAAATAAGTACTAGTGTAATATTTTATAACTAAAATATTATAAGCATCAAGATTTATAATTTATTGAATATTTTGAAGCATTTGGTATCAAGGCCATCCTAAGAAAAAATAATTAGATAACTGATTCTTTGGTAGCCTCTTCTACTAATCTAGCACCACTCTAAGAATTAAAAATGCATAAATGTCTAGTAGAAATGGTCCCTTACCCTTCTATCCCAGATAATGTGTAAAATTTATAGGTGTTTAATAATGATCAAAACATTTTATAGTTCTTAAATAATTTAGGGGATTTTGAATCCCATATAATAGATGAAAGAAATATCCAACCTATACAAACTAAAGATATGGGAGAAGATGGTACTTTTCAACTAAAATAAAACTAAATCCCCTTGGTCGTGGTTTCCTTGGAATGATATTTCTTCATTGATCCTTAGTTCTATAATTAGATACAAATGATATAAATTGAGTTTGACTTCACCAAAGAAAACTTAGGGACTAACTAGGCTCTTCAATTTGGGAATATAGGTCTAAGTTGTACTGAAAACAAGTAGCACACAATGAAGAGGTTGTTTATAGACTATAAAAATGTAATTTATTAGACATATGTTGATCTTAAGGTCTTTGATCTAATGGTCATTAATCACACCATTCCTCTAAAGATGGAACAAAATCCATTCAGGCAAAGATAAAGAGACTAATAAACTTGATCTTTGAACTTATTATAGAGATTGAAGTACAAAATCTCTTGGATGCCAAAATTGTTTTCCCAATCATATCTCAACTAGGGTAGCTAACCTTGTACCAGTAAGAAAAAAGAATGGATAAATCAGGTTGTGTGTTGAATTTAGGAACTTAAACATAGTCTTAGAAAAAGATAATTATCTTCTATTTGGATGAGTTAATACAAATAGTGAGTGGTTTAGAGATAATGCCATTTTTATATATATTCTTAGGATATAAACAAGTATTGGTGGAAGTAGATTATAAGATGAAAAATGCCTTTACCACCAAATGGAAAACCTTTAAGTATAAAAGGATGTCATTCAACCTAATAAACACAGGAGCTAATTTTTTTAGAGCAATGGATTTTGACTTTTAAGGAATGGTGGGGAAGTGAATCATCATATACATGGGTGATATTACTATATTTACAAGAATAGAGATGATCACATATACCAACTACACAAAGTATTGGATAGATGTAGGAGTATGGAGTTTCTCTAAACCTAAACAATGCATTTTCAAAGTTATTTAAGGAAAAATTTTGGGTCATATTATCATCAAAGATGGGATCTCCATCAATCCAAATCATGTCCAGGCCATATTTAAGATAAATCCACCTAATAAAAAGAAAGATATAAAGTCTTTATTTAGTAAGATCAATTTTGTGAGAAATTTCATTTCTGGTTTTATAAAAAATGTCAAACCATTAAATGCCATGCTAAAATAGGATGCCAAGATTGAGTGGACAATAGAAGCCATGAAATCTTTTTAGGACATGAAAATGGAAATTGTTCAAGCCCCAATCCTGATCATTCTATATTTTAATAAATATTTTTGTCTTTATTTATTCACCTCAGAACATACATTTGTTGCAATGTTGATGCAAAAGGTGGAATCTAATGAACATTACATTGCCTTCATGAGTACCAATTTTAAGGATGCATAACTAAAGTATTCCATAATTAATAAATAGATGTATGCCTTGATAAATGTTGCCAATAAATTTAGACATTATATTCTATGAAATAATATATATATATATATATATATATATATATATATATATATATATATATATATATATCATTATCCTCAACCTAACTAGAAAACTCATTCTTAGCCAAAATGATTTGAGATAAAGAAGAGAAAAGTGGATTCCAAACTTCAGGAGTTTGACTTTGAAATCAAACTAGTTAAAATGGTAAGAGGCTAGGCCCTCGTATAATTGATGAATAAAACTACCCCATGCATCCACATCAAACAAATAAATGAGGCCCAGGTAATTTATGGAGAATGGTACTCACATATCATCCACTAGTTTCTTATAGGGACATGCCCTCTAAAATTAAATAGAGAGTAAAATTTATCCCTAAAGTTCAAATCAACACATTTCATGATCAAGAAAGGGATCATTTACAAAAATTAACTATGAAAACATCTACCCAAGGTACATTTCAAAAGAGGAAGCTAAGGACATCCTATATAGCCCACATAAAAATATTGGTAGTGGGCATCCCTCTTGAAATACTATAACTCATAAAATTATGAGGATGGGTTATTATTGGCCTAAAATATTCAAGGACATACACAACCATGTTAGAGTCTCAAGGAAACTATGGTCAATCTACAATATATTATTTAAATATGCACTATGAGTAGATATAACTAGACATAAGTAAACTCTCTAGGATTCACCCTTTTTTTAGGTATATGGACAACAATGAGTCTTTCCCATTACTCTCAATCTACCAATGTATCAATTCATTCAATATTATACGGGATAAGATGAGAGAATAACATATATATTAATGGTGATAGTCTAGTTATAAGATGCAATAGTTGAATCACTACACAAATTCAACAAACATTAGGATATTATCAAATACTAGTTCGATAAGAGATCCAAAATCAAGGTTTTTAGGATTTCAGACCTAGGACTCCTTTGGGATAAAGCACATGAGAAGAAAGGGAAACATGAAAAGTTAACTCCCTTGTAGTTAGGATCATATTAGGTATCATAAATCCTTAAAAATAATGACTTTTAGTTGAAAGACCTCCAAGGTAAGGACCATGCCTTTCCAGTCAATGGATAGTTTTTAAAGCATTACTTTGTGGTTGCTCTGATTGAAAATGCATCAGAGATAACTGTAATTAAAGATTTGGAGTATTACTATATTGTATTTATTTCCTTATATCATATATTTATTCCTTTCTAGACTAGATTTACTACTTTTTAAATTAGTTTTTCTGCTTGTTATACTTGGTTCACTTTAGGTTAGTTTTACTACTTTTAATAGCTTAGTTCCCTACCTTTTAGATTAGTTATCTAAGTTATGGAACTATCTCAAACAATTTACTAAATTAAATTTAAAAGGATGTGATAAAATAAAGGGGATGATACCTAAATAGAACATAATCAGTGATCATAAAATTTTATTTTGATAGTAATAAACTTTATAGAGTTGAGGTATGTATCATGACTAAAATTTATTTTGTTTAAATTGAATAGGTTTAATCAGTTTTTGGCACTTGATCTGATATACTCATTCAAATTTTAGAAAAATATTTCTATTTCCAAAGATGTATTGCACTATCACATGCTAAAATTTGGGTAGGAGATGATAAACATAGGACCAACTATACATTGATAAGAACATATTGACCGATATTTTTTCTTATTCATAAACCCATCCAAGGGTAGTTCTCAACCTTCCTATACCTGAATTAAAAAAATTAAAATAAATAAAATGAAAAATCATGCAAAATGATAGAGGATAGTTGATTGAAATAAACTCTACTAGGGCTATGCATGGATATCTAGAAGTAGAGCAAAGCTTTGGGTGGAGTCATAGGTATCTTTATTGGGGTTATAGATATCTAGTTGGCAGTAAAATAATACCCAAGCTTCTTTTTTTATTGGTTACAAAATAAACATTCAAAATGAAACCTATAGTGTTTTTCCAGTTCTTTTCTAAAATATTCATATCTGAGAGAAACTGATTTCACTATATCACACACTAATCTAAGGAATGACAAGGTTAGTATGTTGTATAAAGAAGTAAGATTTGTTTTATAATTTGGATTTCCTTATTCCTTATTTGTTGAAATAGATTTTTTGTCATAATATATTCTTGAGATTTTAAGTTCTAAAATTAATTAAGAGTATTTTCCCCTATGAATCACCATTTATTGTGCTTTAACACACACACCCCCCATTTTAAAATTTTAAAATAGGTACCCATTATTGAAAAATATTTATTTAGGGAGCTATGAGCCTAAAAATATATGACATAGATGTCATTCATTTTCCATCCATGGTTATTGTTGGCCAAATTTGGCCTACATATCAAAATTTACCTAATCTAGAATAAGAATCTGAGTAGGGTCCTGATTAAAGAGTGATCCAATGTCACAAGGAGCATATTGAATTTAAGAGGAGATCACATAGAAATTTTAATCTTTTTGGCACACTTTAATCAAGCTTAAAGTGTGAATTTGATGATCTTTAAGAGTTAGACTGTCATGGCAAGCCTTGTAAAAATGAATAGGTCAATGTAATTGTGCATCTCATAAATATACTTTAGAGATTAACTAGGGTCAAAACATTACATGGATATGATGTTTTCATGCCTATATAATACTATGCAAACTTGGTGTCTTGATGCTTATATTATCTCAAGATACAAGTGTTCAAAGTTGAACAAGTAGAATGAATTATTCATGGGTAATTCAAATAAAATTCATGGTGAATAGCCCTTTGAATTCAAAAAACACCCAAGGATCTTTAAGATAAATGAAAACCTAAAAAGTGTCAAAATCTCACTTGATCATATCATAGAATATTGACATGTGAGTAGTCAATATGTCAAAAGGTTCCTAGAATGACATCAATAGTCTACATTCAATCATATCAAAATATCTAATGATGAGTGGGAGAGGATGATGTCAGTGGGTCATAAAGATATAATGGAGTGAATTTAATCATGTATTCAAATATCAATGGATTACATCGAGTCTAAAGTTCATAGGATCCTAAGAATAAACACATCAATGATAAGTGTCATGATCATAGTGACTTACCAGATCATATTTGATTAAGTACAATGAATATCAATGGTATGTATTCAATAAGTATATGACATCAAAATTGCAAGTGAGGTCAAAAAGTTAATGATATCAGATTAAATGCAAGATTACCATGTGGTGAAATTTTAGAAGCAAATAGACTAATAGTAGTATCTTGAGAAGGGATGCATCCCTGATAAATTGCATGATTGAGGATCCCAAATCAATATCAGTGGTTGATATTAAAGTCAAAGACATGAGACTCTGAGTAGAGGTCAAACATGGTTAAGGTCAAACCAAAAACAAATTTTTATTGTCGATACATCACCATTAAAGTTGAAAGGTAGAATAGGTGCTTGTTACTTCCTAAGGTAAACCAAGCATGGCTCTATCAGTTCCAAGATATGAGGATTTTGTCCTCATGAGCAGATCAAGTAGAAAGTGGCGTAGAGTCCCAAGAAGGAGACCTAGTGGTTGGATAAAGATAGTGGATCATTCAATTATTTTATAGAGTCTTTTAATTTTTTATCTTCTTGATAAGATCATGACTCACCATCCTTAGATTAATGTTAATCCATCAAGAGTAGTTGAAACTCATTCAATGTTTTCTTCTGGCATAGTTCCCTCTCTCTCATCCCTTTTTTGTATATATGTCCCATCTTATTCCACATTTTAGTTCTCTCTCTTTAACATTTATTTAGGAAATAACTTTCTAATATTTTTAGATAAAAATACTCTTATACCTTTGGCTTGCCTAAGATATGACAAAATTTGTATTGTAATACGTATTTAATGTAATAAAAGACTAAATTCCTTTATTTTTTGGCTAAATTAAAGTGTCTTATGAATTCATTTGATGTGGTTAAGTGAATGCATTTTTTTATTTCCTCTGTGTGAATTTTCTCAGCTTTATGAAGTGTTTTGGTTATTCTCATATGCCATTCTAAGTGTAATATCTATTGTTGGTTAGTTTAGAAGTGGACAACTAGCCTCTCATGCTAGGTTGATAGCTAGCCAATGTCTTTTTGTGAAATAATTATGTGAGGGCTGATAAAAAATGAGTAAAGTGATCTTCTTTAGTCTTGAAGTGTCTTATAGTGTGTCTTATGGAAGTATAAATATTCAAATTAATGTTGCATCACCTCATTTTACAGTCTTTCATATATTGTTATTAATCTCTCTCCCTTTTCCAAGAAAGAGTTAATTTAGGTGATAGATCTATAAGGAATTCATTCTTATATAAAGTTATAACCTAATCTTAGGTGACCCACAACCTAGGGTCATTCCCATGTTGGACTAGGTTTGATTAAGAGGACCTAAACAATCCCCTTCTTAGCTAAGGTGAAATCTAGGACATCAATAGTTTTGGCATGCCTGGTGGGAATCATTAGAGATATTATTGGTGAAATTTTAGTTGCATCAATGTTTTATATGAATTATTTAGTGGTTCCAAGGTCAAACAATTGCTTCTGATAATCCAAGAATAGTTTCCAAGTAATTCTATTATCATTACACTATCTTGATGTTGTTTTCATAGTTGTGTATGAGGAAAAATATGTTATACTTCTTTATCAGCCCTATGATGGATTATACCAGTATTATCATGATCTATATGAGCCTCATTATGAGCCTAATCAGTCATACCAAGATTTTTATCAAAGTTATGATGAGCCTTATCAAGTTTCCCATGATCCTTATTACCAAGAGCATGACCTTTATCCCCATTGTGAACCATATCAGTATCAACACTAAATTTCACCTTTCCCATATGACTATGATGTTGTATATGATCATCGTTATCTCCAAGAAATAATGGATGTGATAGATCTCAAATTACTAGCATATGAAAGGAAACATTATTCAAACTCTCAGTATGAGGAAGTGAATGGTCTATTTAAAAATGTGTCCAATGATCAAAATGAGAGGAATGAGTTGTGTAATCTTGTATTGAATGATATGGAGGTTAGGGAGAGGTAGAAAAGTGAGTTGAACCAATTGTCTCAATAACCCTCTTATATTCCTTACTATTCTTCTTATGTTCCTTACTCTCATGAAGTTATTAACCATGCTCAATGTATGGTAAGGGAGATTCCTAGTTGTATTCAAGAGCCTATTCAAGAAAATAAACATTATTTTAGTTCCAATTATTCACTACTCATCCCTCAAGATCAAGTTGTCCATGAGGACAAAGAGGTTTCAAACTTTGATAAGGTAATGGACAAATAGAAGGATCAGAATGTAGAGGTCTTCAAAAGTTTCTCTTTTTCTCGTCTCCAAAATTCCCTAAATTATTCCATTCCCTCAAGATCCCAAAATATGATCATAATCAACCTTCCATATATCATACTACCTCTCAAACAAATGAATTCCATCACCTTCCCACCATCTCCCTTCCTTAGGAGGATCCTAATCTATGGAGGTATGAGAAAGAGATTGAAGTTGTGGGTCAAGTTTTTGAAGGGTGTGAAGAAGATGTCTCACATGTCTATGAGGAAGAATTTAACATTGATACTTCACTTGAGGAACATGTTGATAATTAGGTTGTATCTCATCTTAAAGAAGATATCTCAAGTTTGCTTGAGAAGGATTGTATTTATGTGGAAGAACTCAAAAAGAAATTAATACAAGATGAAGTCATGAATGAGTTTGAGACATATCCTATTGAGAAGGATCAAGATACCTTTCAAATTGATCCTTTTTAATTTGATCATGATGAGGAATAAAAGGATGATTAGTAGTTATACCTTGAATCTCTACAAGAGATTGGAGAGCTTTGTAGGCATATGTTGTCCATTGAGGAGAATGTTTATGAGAAATTTGATCAAGAGTCACTCATTCATGATCAAGATATAGACTGGGTTGAATATTAAAATCTCCTTGAAGATCTTAATGAACTTATAATATATAGTAAGAATAATGAGGTCTCTCAAGAACAATGCATAAACGATATATCACTAGATGAGGTTATAGATGATAAGCAATATGAAAAAGATCATGAAGTGTAAGATGAGTTTGTTTTTGTTGGTGATTGGTTTGATATTGATAACTCACTTGAAAATATTTTAAGAGATTTAGTAAGAAATAAGAGTGCCTCATCAAATGTCATGTTTAATAAACATCTTGCTTTACAATTTGTACCATCTTTTAGAATGAGTGATTTCATGAATTTCCCTTTTGATCTAGGTGGATCATGCCATATCATGGTTATTTAAAATAGTTTTTCCTCTTTTTTCCCTCTAAGTGCTGACCTAACACATTTATTTATTTGCTTTTGTTTTGTTATGTTAGTTTCCCTATTTTGTTTATTTCCTTCCCTATTTTGGTGGAATTCATTGTCTTTGCAAGTCAAAAAGTTTCTTATAGTCATGGATAAAATTCATCATTATTTGTGAGTCTAAGAGTCATGTAAATGGTCCAAGTTCTCAAGCATAGTAAGCATGATCCCCATCTGAGTCTCCAAAGATGTTGGCCAAATTTGGCCTACATACAAAAATTTGTCTAATCCAAAATAAGAAGCTGAGCAGGGTCTTGATTGAAGAGTGATCAAATGTCCTAAGGAGCATATGGAATTCAAGAGGAGATCACATAAAATTTTAAATATTTT
Source organism: Torreya grandis (assembly GCA_037957365.1). Taxonomy (NCBI): domain Eukaryota; kingdom Viridiplantae; phylum Streptophyta; class Pinopsida; order Cupressales; family Taxaceae; genus Torreya; species Torreya grandis. The sequence goes on along the minus strand of JARHVA010001446.1, from coordinate 785,158 downwards.
TTACATACTTTAATAAAGCTTAAAGTTGAATTTGATGATCTTTAAGAGCTAGATTGTCATGGCAAGCCTTACAGAAATGAATAAGTCAATCCAGTTGTGCATCTCATAAATATAATTTATAAATTGACCAAGGTTGAATAATTACATGGACATGATTTTTTTCATGCTTAGATCACCCTCTATTAATTTTATGTCTTGATGCTTTTTCTATCTCAAGATATAAGCATTCAAAGTTAAACAAGCAGAATGAGATGTTTGTGAAGACATCAAATAAAAGTCATAATGAATAGCCATTTGAATTTAAAAAACCCCCAAAGATCCTAAATATAAATGAAAAGTTAACAAGTTTGAAAATATCACTTGATCATATCATAAATCAACAACACATGAGCATTCAGTAGATCAAAAAGTCCCTAAAATGAGATCAACAGTCTGCATTCAATCAAATCAAAATATCTAACGATGATTGGGTGAGGAAGATGTCAGTGGGTCTTGAAGATCCAATAGAGCACGTTTAATAATGCATTCAAATATAAATGGAGATAATCAAGTCAAAAAGTAAAATAATCCTAAGATTGAATGCATCAATGATAAGTGTCAAGATCACAATGACTTACAGATCAATGGTGTGCATTTGATTAAGAAGAAAAAATATCAGTGGCATGCATTCATCAAGAAGATGAGATAAACGGTGTAAGTGAGGTTAAAAATTTAAGGAGCTTAGATTAAATATGAGGACACCACATAACATAAGAATAAAAGTAGATAAATTGATAGTAGGATCCTAAGAAGGGATGCATCACTAATAAATGGCACGATTGAGGACCCTGAATCAAGATTGGTGGTTGATATTAAATTTGAAGATATGAGACTTAAATTAGAGGTTGAACATGGTTAAGGTTGAACCAATAATTTTTTTTTTAAGGGATACATCATTAAACTTTAGAGGTAGAATATCTACTTATAGTTACTTAAGGTAGACCAAGCCTGGCTCTATCAATTTCAAGATATGAAGATTTTCTCCTTGTGAGTAGATCAAGTAGAAAGTGGCATAGAGTCTCAAGAAGGAGACCTAGTGGCTAGATAAAGATAGTGGAGCATTTAATTATTTTACAGATCCTTTAAATTTTTTTCCTTCTTGATAAGATCATGAATCAACATCCTCAGATTAATATTAATCCATCGAGAATATTTGGACCTCATTGAATGTTTTCTGCTTGCACAATTCCCTCTCTCTCTCCATTTTTTCTATATATTTCCCATTTTATTCCACATTGTAGCTCTCTCTATTTTTTTTTTGGAAATAACTATCTTATATTCTTAAATAAAAAGACTCTTATGCCTTTGGCTTTCCCAGTCTATGCCAAATTTTGTACTATAACACCTATTTAATGTAATAAAAGACTAAATTCATCCATTTTACATATAAATTAAAGTGTCTATTATGAATTCATTTGATGTGGTTAAGTGAATGTATGATTTCCTTGCCTCTGTCTAAATTTTCTCACGTTTATGAAGTGTTTTGGTAGTTCTCACAGGTCATTCTAAGTTCAATATATAGTTTGTTGATTAGTTTAGAATTTGACAACTACCCTCCCATGCTAGGTTGATATCTAGTCAATGTTTTTTTGTGAAATTATTATGTGAGGGCTGATAAAAAATGAGTAAATTGATCTACTATAGTCTTAAATGTGTCTTATAGTGTGTCTTGTGCAAGTATAAGTGTTCAAATTACTGGTGCATGACCTTATTTTACATGATTTCATATATTTTTGTTAATCTCTCTCCTTTTTCCAATCAAGAGTTAATTTAGGTGATAGATCCAAAAGGAATATAGCCTTCTCTAGAGGTCTAACCCAATCTTAGGTGACCCACAACCTAGGGTCTTTCTCATGTTAGACTAGGTTTGAGTAAGAGGACCTGGACAATCCCCTTCTTAGCTAAGGGTGCAATCTAGGACATGAATAATTATTCCTATAGAATATAGCATTATAAAAATTAAAATTATGAAAATAAAACCTTAACCTAATATATTAAGCTATTTCAAACCTTGGGTTTTCATGAATTTTATTTCAAGGTCGATATTCTAATTTATGAGCTAATGATACTAATATGTCTATGTCCTAGTTGGTATGTTTTAAATCACATACATATAAAAGGATGTGTTGACATTAAAAATTATTTCACCAATGAATCAACCGTTTAGCTTATCATGATGGTCAAATTAGATCATACCAGTCTAATCATAGGAGTCTTATGACTAAAAAATTAGTACAAGGCACATAATGGATTTTTTTTAAAGTCAAGTTGCATTGAGTTACACACTTGATCAAGTTCTAGGAAAATAATATCTTTCTTAAGAGGAATTGTTTCAGTTGATATGAGTAATAGATGGATGAAATGTTTTCACAAAGAACATAGTCTTAGATAATGATTTCATGAATAAACCCTAAATTATAACTCATAAATATTAAATAAGCACTTGGATTAGATATACTTTATGAAGATACACTGAATGTCACTAATAAATCATCCAATGTAATAGATTTCATTACAGCAATCAAAAATCCACTTTACCAAATTATGAATCAGTTTAGATAATAAACTATAATCTATTCTATCCAACAAATAAAATCTACTAATTAAATAATCTTTTGTAGAATAAAAACTTGATTTAAAAAGTATGCATTTTAAATAATGTTCTGTATTCTAACTTTAATATTTTCTAAATAACCTCAAAGATAAACCAAAAGTATAATGAAACAGATATAAGAAAGAGACAAAAAACAAAGTGTGAGTCAAAATAAGCCTATATTTAAAAACATATTATACTTCAAGTCTGAAAATGATGTTTCAGTTACAAATGTCATAAGTGAATGTCCAAATGAAAAGAGGGTTGATCCAAATCAGAGAGAGAGAGAGAGAGAGAGAGAGAGAGAGAGAGAGAGAGAGAGAGAGAGAGAGAGAAACGAGAAGAGACAAAGAAAACAAACAAAAGAGAACAACCAACTAAAAAAAAGAACTAGCTAACAGTAGAAAATAAAGAAAGACACATTACACTAAAGATATAATACATAGAGGGGGTGCTAAGCCAAATCAAATAATAAAAGATGATTAAGAAACTCCAAATAAATAATAATTTTGTTAATAAATAAAATACATGGATTAAAAGCTTTGAAAAGAGATAATTTTAGTATAATAAACATCAAACTTCTATCATGCTAGGCATGATATGTTCATCAATATTTAAGTGATAGCAAGTTCTAGCATATATGAATGCAAATCTGAAATCATCAAAGTATTAAATTTCTCAAATATTAATTAAATACTTAGAAAATAATTGAAAGTAAACTTGAATATACCTAGAATAAATGAGACAAGGCTATGCCATTAGATTGAGTGAGTGTCGATCTTCTACAAACAATAACCATCTTAGACACTTGTTCTTGGAAAATAAATGCAAATGAAAATGAGAGTTCTCACATTTACCTATACGAGTTCCTCTCTTTTTGATAATTAAGTTGCTTACCTTTATAGCCTTTGCCAAGTAATTAGTTGGCTCAATAACTAACTTTTATTTAAACTTATAAATTTAGATAAATAACTTTATAAACTAAAATTAAGTCAACTTTATAAAATAAAGTTATAAGTTTTAAACAAATTTTAAAGTTCATAATGAACTCAAATAACCTCTTTAACCATTGTTTTTAAAAGACCAAAAAAACACTCAGGTTGGGGGCCACCAAAAAAAATGACTCAAGCAATCTAGTCTTAGAACACCAATTCATAAAGTTATGATTAAAATAAATAAAACTAGACCATTTTGTTCCCCAAATTACCTGTTATCTCAACAACTGTTCTCCATTTCCGTGATATTTGATAAGAATCGTACATCTGTATGTGGTATGACAAAACAGGCAATCCATTTATTGTGAGCACTTTGTAGGCACCTTTGTCTTTTCCTTCTGTAATTGCTGCAATTACATATGGCGACCATGGAAGTTTAGCAAGCTTTCTGGTAAGTGGATTGCAAATAATGAACCGGCGGGAGTACTTTTCATTGCTGACTTCCTGTAGGAATAGACCTGCACCTGATCCTTTGATGTCTCCGCCATTGGAGTGAAACCCAGCCTTGGAGAGGAAAGAAAGCGAGAGAGGCTTCCATGTCTTCCTAGTAAAGCAGTAGGCTTCTCAGTGTAACTTATTAGGACAGAGAAGAAGCAACCAGGCATCTCTACGAAGAGATAGAAATCTGGCAGAAGACAACAGATAGTTTCACTCCTTGCTCACTATGCGATTTTTGGAGATGAATTCTAATGGAAGCAATGCAAACATTCTCTCCATTATATGCCGAGGAGCCTCAGACCATACTGAATCAGAATCTACATCCTCGTTCACAGGGATAGAGGGTTGGGTCTTTTTCGTGAACTGTCTCTCCATTTTACTCTGAGAATAGACCTGAAAAAATAAAGATATTAGTCATACTTAAAAAAATTCCATATGAATTTAATTTTTTAAAATTTGAATTTATTATTAAAAAAACATATATATTGTCGAGAATTATTTTAAGTTCCTCTTGAAAAGTTTGAAAACCATGTTTTGTTTGTAATGTTATTCTCTATTTTTTTAATTTTAAATGTATTTATTGTGTTTTTATTAATTATCTTGAATAATTGTTAAAAAAATTAAACTATGGATAATTATAAGATGTGTGGGTTAAGTATTATTATAATTTATGTTAATAATTTTAAATTAAAATGTTATATAATTGTATTATAGATAATAATAAAGTTCATATTTTTTATATTTTTAGAACATTTCAAAATATGATATTATAAAAAATATTATTAAATGAAAGTTATATATTATGATATCTAATTCATAATTTTTTTAAAAATAATTCAAAATCAAATTTAAAAAAATGAGGTGATTTCTAATTTATTATACTTTCCGATTAAAAATTAGGATCCTCTAATTTAATTCTAGACTATGTAATTAAGGGATCATCCCAAATCTAGACTCTTATCAAGCTATAGTGAATCAAAGTTATACGTAAGTCAATGAAGATAGTTTTCCACTAAATTATTTTTTAACAGTTTTCATTTTTTATTACATCTATAGGTGTTCTTTCATTGACATTTGAGGAAGGTTGGAATCTATAATGACATAAGAATGTTAGCATTTAATTATTTAAATGCTGACAATATAAAATATAAAATAAAACAGCTGGCATAATTATTTAAGTAAATAAAAAACATATAAATACAAACAAAAATGTGAAATAGAGGAAGAAAAATAAAAAAATAAAGAAAAATAAAAAAAGATAAATTATATAAATCAAAATGTATATTGAAAATGATATATGTAGATGTACTTTACATAAATTTTTATAAGATATATTTTACATAAATTTATCTAAAATATATGTAAAACTTAAATTATTTGTAAATTATTACGTTTAAAATAAATATTTAAATGTGACAATTATATTTGTTTAGAAATCAATTAAGATTTATTATACTTAAAATTTTTATGATAAAATAATATAATTATATTCTAATGGACATGCAATAAATTAATTTAAATTAATAATATTTATAAATTTTCATTTTCACACATTTAGAATAGGATATAAATGGATTAAATATTTTTTTCATAAATCTATTGTTTTCAGAAAAAGCAAAAGATAAAATGTTTCTTTAATTCCTTCATTAATTTTAAATTTTAAAATAATAATTTTTTCCTTTTTATAAATCAATGTAACTTTATATAATTTAAGGTTATTTTAAAATATTAAAAAATATGACATATAATAAATAAGATGACTTTTTTGAAATTAATATTTTATTTTTCACATATTTATATAATTTTAAAATATTTAAATATTAAAAATAAAATTTTAAATATTTCAATCTATTACATTAAATATAATAAAGTTTTATATATTTGTGATTAAAATTTCTATTAAATTTTTCATAAATAAATAATATAATTTTTTAAAATTGATAAAATTAATCATATGTTAGGTAAAAGTAAGAAATATAATTACTTCTTTAACTAATAAAAATAATAAAATAATCTTATACAACTTAAAATTGTGTTTAAATCAAATAAAAGTATTAAAAACTTAAAATAAAAAGATATATGCAAACATTTAATTATTAAAAGAGATTTAGAAGAATATATCAAAACTCAATCTTGATAAAAGAATGAATGTGCTAAATATATTTTAATTTCATATATAATGAAATATATATATATATTTTTATAAAATATTAATTTAATTTAATTTTTATTTAATAATCATAATAATATTTTATAAATAAATTATAGTATTAATTTAGTTTATATTTTACAAACATAATTATAAAAATAAATAATACAATGATATTTATTTAAATGAAAAATTATTAACATTAATAATGCAATTAATTACAATTTATAATTACTCTATATTTAATAATTATTAAAAAAAAATCAGCCAAAAACAATATGAATAAATTTTATTATCCCTTGTTCAATTAAATTTAATGTAATTTTTATGTTTTATTATAATAAAACAGAAATAGATCTAAAAAATCAGTAAAATAGATCTCAAAATTTTCTTTTTATTTTTTAAAGATGATTATTCTTTTTTTTTTAATGATTATTTTTACTACTATAAATTATTTTGTCCTAATAATAAATCACTAAAATTAAATTACAAACAAATAATTATAAAATATATTTTTAAATAAATTAATTTTTTCACTTAATAAAATTATTGTGACCAAACTAAAGTTAGTAAAATACCTTTGGTTCAAGACGAAACAACTTGTAGTGATTTGAAGAAAAATAAAATGAATACTTACATCAATTCCGAAAAAAAATTGAAGGAACGAATTTAATTTTAAATTGTAAATCTTTCAAAATTCTTTTTTATATAGAACTAATTTAACTTTAAATATCTATTAATTTGATTTAAATAACCAGTATTACATTACAATTTATTTCGTAAATATTTTGGGCCCTTCCCATCAATAAAATTGTCATTTCAATAGTCTTTTATTTGGTATTTTAGGTCCTTCTTCCCATTAAATTAATATGGGTTGAATTTTTTTCTTTCCGAGTGTGTACCCTTTACACAAATTCTATAAGAATGACATTTTGTTTTGTACTTCATATTTTTTTAATTAATTGATTTTCTTTAATTGAAAAATGTATTGTTTTTAATAAACTAAAATAGTATAATATTAATTGTGAAAAAAAATGGGTGGAGTGTATCATAAACCAAAATTTATGTAATATTGATTTAAAGAAAGTTTCCAGAAAACAATTAGGCATAAAAATGTGTAAAAATTAATGTTTTATAATAATTATAACTATAATAAAAATGGAATTCAATAAATAAAAAGTTATAAAAATATGGATCAAAAATGAAAAAACAAGTGTATTAGGTAGTGTTAGTGAATATGATGGCAAGAATAAGTAGAGGTGGGGGAGTACTAGGGTTTTACCCCAAGTCACTTACACATGCAAAATCCAATATGTTAGGTACGAGATCTCACCCTTTAATGTGTATTGGTATTGAAACCCTTGTCTATTATTTTCTTGTCTTTCTACATCATGTGATGATTCTCCACTAATGGTGTTAAATCCACCTCTATTTATATTAAATCTAACTCGTCCCCTTATTAGAGGAGATTGTCCTCTTCTTGGTCCAATAAATGTTCTTTTGAAATTCTGTCTATTTTATTTTTCTTCTACTGTCAAAGTTAATTGATAAGCTTCCTCCATGAAATGTATTCTACATGCATGCTTAATTCATCTTAAATAGAAAACATCAAACCATTTACATACCATGCACCCATCTATTCTTCTATTTCATCATGATCCACTCATATGGAAAGCTTGTAAAACTCATCTATATACTATGATCCTTTTACCTGAAATTTTGGAATCTTCTTTATAGTGTTTGTGCATAATCCACAAGAAGAACTCTCCCTCAACTTCTTTCTATATTTTCCCACGATTTGATCTTCTCTTTACCTTTTCTCTATCTTTCTTTCTAATGGTGATCCCACTAAATCATTGCATGTCCCATCAATTTTATGCATGCAAACACTGATCTCTTATCTTCTCTTCTTGTTCTCCATTCGAAAAAATTATCCATACTACTCATCCAATCTATCAACTCCTCTAGTTTTAAACTTTCTCCATAATTTAGAACATCAACCTCAATTCCTTTGTTTCTTCCTTCTAAATTTCTAACCATCCTCTCCTACATTGATGATTTTTTTACCTGTTGCTCCTCCTCTTGCAAAATTTCCTTTTCATGAAATATGTCATCTTCTACTCTTTTCTGTGTTTGATTCACAACAAACTTGGTTAATTTTTCTACTTGACACTACAACTCTTACTTATCCCTATTTATTTGAGCGATTCTTCCTCGGGACTCTCACCATATCTTATGCCTCGAAGATTCCAACTTGCTCTAATACCAAATAATGAACCCGAATACTATCAAGACAAGAAAAGTATTAATAGGTAAAGCTTTTGAAACAATAATCTATATTTTTTTGTATTGAATGATTCAAATAATTAAAAATCATACATAAATAAGTCTCAGTTTAGAGTTGAATTTGACATGCAAAATTTGTAATTCTAAAAAATAATAAAACTCAACTTGCTATTTTTAGTAATTTTTGCATGCAAGCACACATAACTCTAATAATATTCAAAAATAAACTAAACACTAAAATTAACATATTAAATGAATATCAACTAAAGTTGAATTCTAGATTTAAAAATATATGATCTCTAAAATTTAAAAAAAAAATGAAAATAATATTAAACTACAATTCCTTAGATGGTCATGTATGGCCTCTAAAAATATTAAAAATGTCCATAATTAGTAGGTCAGGTTATGGTTGCTTCAAAAATTTTGATAAAATCATTTTAGCATGAGTATGGGCTCAAACAAAGTTATAGATCAAAAGTTATGGCCTCTAAAATTTTGACCTCTTTTTCTCGTATCATTCTTTTCTTTTTGAAAAACCACTCAACTCTTGTGAGTTGTTTTGATTGTACAAATTCTATTTTTACTTATCAATATTATTCATCTCTTATTATTTAATCTAAGTGTTCTCTTTATACTATAATCCTTCCCATTATACTAAATATTATCATAACTTCATTGCCTTGTGTTTATTCTCTTCTTATATAGAACCTACACTTTATTTTCTTTCTTCTTCTTTGGCACATGTTGCTGCTAATATACCTCTTCATTTTCTTCACCTTCACCATCTTCTCCATCAAAATCATATAAATCTGAAATATTCAATACTTGAGATATATCAAATTTTTGTGGTAAACTCATCTCATAAGCATTGTCATTAATTTTATTCACAATTTTGCATGGCCCAATTTTATTGTACTTCAACTTGTTATATGTGCTTTTTGAAAATATCTCTTTCCTAAATTAAACCATTACTAAATCCCCTTTTTCAAATATTTTTGACCTTAGTTTGACATCTATTACTGCTTTATACTTCTCATTACTTTTCTACAACTTTCTTCTTACTTCTTGTAACTGCTCTATATGTTATGCAAATGCTTCTACATCATCACTAGCTCATTTTTCAATTAATAATTGTACCAAATTCAAAACATTCATGGGATTTATCCTATAAACAATCTGAAAAGCTAATTTTCCTATTGATTTTTTCACTAGACTATTATATACAAATTTAACTTGTGGTAAATCAAAGTCTTATTACTTGGGCTTCTCTCCAACTAAGCATCTCAATAAATTTCTCAAGCTCCCATTTAGAACTTATGTCTATCCATCTATTTGGGGGTCGTATGCACCACTAAATTATATCTTAATCCCCATATTCCTCCATAAAATCCTCCAAAAATGACATAGAAATTTTATTTTCCCTATCTAATGTAATGGTTTTTGGAACACCATGCAATCTCACATTATTATTAAAAAATAATTCTACAACTCTAGTGGTAATATTAGTTTCCTTACATGCAATAAAATGAATCATCTTATAAAATTTGTCTACAACAACAAAAATTGAATAATTACCTCTTTGTGTGTTTGGTGATTCCAACACAAAATACATACTCAAATTTGTCCATGGTTCTCTTAGAATCGGTAATAGAATGTACAATCATGTGTTTTGTGCATGTCCTTTTGCCACCTAACATATCATGTACCTTAAAACATATCTTGTCACATCTCTCTTCACCTTTGGCCAAATATGCTTCTCCTCCACCAAAGCTATTATCTTTGTTTGACTAAAATGTCCAACCAAACTACCACTATGTAATTCTCTTATAATATTGTCTCTTAGAGACCCAATTGGAATACATAATTGTTTCCTTTTAAAGAGATAACCACCCTTCATAAAATACCCATTATAAACATTTCTTGTATCATCTGTTAATGGATTCTTGCATTTCTAAACTATCTTACCAAAATCTAGATCAATATCATATACTTTATTAATAAATTTAAATCCAATTACTTCACTCACCATAGTAGTTATTAACCCCACTTGTCTGCTCAAAGCATCGGCTACCTGATTATATTTTTCTAATTTTTACTTAAACACAAAAGTATAACTCTGAAATAAAGAAATCCACTTTGCATGCCTACTATTTAAATTTTTTTTAGTGTTCACATAATTCAAAACATCATGATTAGTAAATAAGATTAACTCCTTAGGCACTATGTAATGCCTCCAATGTCTTAATGCTTGTACAATGACATAAAATTCAATATCATATGTAGAATAGTTTGTCCTTAACTCATTCAATTTATCACTAAAATATGTTATTGGCTTCCATTCTTGACTCAACACAACACCAATTCCCACAAATGAAGCATCACAATCAACTACAAACACTTTGTTAAAATCTAGTAATGCTAAAATAGGTTTTTCTGTAATTTTGTTCTTCAACAACTCAAATATTTTTGTTTCTATCCTTGTCCATGCCAATTATTTTCCTCTCATAATTTTTTTTAATCCTACAACAATAATACTAAAAAATTTAATGAAATTTATTCAAAAAATTGTTAAACCATGGAAACTTCTTACATTTGTAATGCTCTTTGGGATATTTCACTCAACAATTGCCTTTATTTTTTTCATCTATTCTAACACCATTTTTTAAAACTACAAATCCCAAAAATACCAAATGGTTCTACATAAACCTATACTTATTCAAATTTGAATAGATCTTCTATTTTCTTAAAAATTATAATACCATTCTTAAATGTTTTAAGTGTTCTTCTTAAGTATTATTTAATGTTAAAATATCATCAAAATAAATCATCACAAACTTACCACTATACTCTTGTAACACTATGGTCATCACCCTTAGTCCTGGATGCATTAGATAATCTAAATGGCATCACCATCCACTCATATAAACCATCTCTAGTCTTGAATTATATTTTTGATTCATCTCCTTCATGAATCCAAATCTGATAGTATCCACTCCTTAAAGTAATCAAAAATATTTTGATCGTACAAGAACATCCATCATATCATCTAAATGAGGTATAGAAAACTTGTACTTGATTGTAATTTTTTTGATTTATTTACTATCCACATGCATCCTCAACCCTCCATATTTATTTAGAGTTAGAAATGCTGGTGTTGCACTTGGACTCATCCTCTCTCTTACTATAACCTTCCTCACCAATTTAGTAACTTGTTTATTTAATTTTTCATGTTCTATTAGACTCATCCTATAAGCTATTGATTAGGTAGAGCTAATTTTGAAATCATATCAATATGATGTTAAATGTATTTCTTTAGTTGTAAACCATTTGTTAACTCATCAGGTATAACATTTACATATTATTTCAACACTTTTACTACTTTTGTTGGTACTTTCACCATTTCTATGTCTTCTTTATTCACTACTAATATCTAATGATAACATGTCATATTCATGCCTTTGATAAATTATTTTGAATTCAACATGCTTTCAGTCTTCCCTTTTTATTTAAGAGGTAACAAAACTACCTTCATACCACCTTTCTAGAAGTTATACGTATTCTTTTCTCCATCATGAATTATTTTTCTATCAAACTATCATGGCCTTCCTAATAACATATGGCATACATCCATTGGTATAACATCATACCATATTTCATACTTGTAAGTTTTACTTATATAAAACTTCCTTAATCACCTTTTATCTATTGTAACTTCATTATCTTTCTTAAGCTATAAAATCTGATAAGGATTATGATGTTTTTCAAATTACAAACCTAGTGTCTTAATCATGTTCTTAGAAACCATATTTTCACAATTACTACCATCTATAATTACTTTGGATATCTTACCTCTCGAAGTACACCTTGTTTGAAAGATATTTTTTTGCAACCATGCATCACCAACTTATTTATTCTAAACATGTTATTTCCTTAGATCAATCGTTATTCTTCTCATCATGAGATTTTTTCTAATATATGTTGTTACAACTTCAATATTTTTCTATTCTATTTCAGCTTCAACTAAATTCACTGTTTGGTGATCCTCTTGCCTTCTGTCTTGATCTTGTTACTTTGGACACTCAAACATTCTATGGCCTTTTTTTCCACATCTATAACAAACATAAGACCTACATTGATTTGGAAACCACCCTCTACCACCACCATAACTTCATCTTCTATGAAATCATCTACCTCTTTGATAGTATTGAAACCCTTGTCTATTATCTTCTTATCTTTTTCGACCATGTGATGATTCTCCTCTAGTGGTATTAAACCCAACTCTATTTGTATTAAAATGACCTCTCTCCCTTATTGGATGTGATTGTCCTTTTATTTTCCTAATAGATGTTCTTATGAAATTTTGTCTATTCTATTTTTAATCTGCCTTCAAAGATAATTGATAAGTTTCATCCATGCAAAGTATTACTTTGCATGTATAATTAATCTTGAATATAAAAATTCAGACCATATACATACCTTGATGCCATCTATTCTTTTGTTTCATCATGATCCAATTGGGTGGAAATCTTGTAAAACTCATATGTATACTCTTGTATACTATGATCCTTCTACCTTTAATTTTGGAATCTTATTTATAAGGTTTGTGCATAATCCACATTAAGAAAAATTTCCCTCAACTTCTTCTCCATATTGTTTTGTGTTGATATTATCTTTACCTTTTTGGTTCCCTCATGATTTCATAGGTCAGATGCTCATCCACCAAGGATGTGGTGATGCAGTCCTTCTATTTTGTGTGTTCCTATCTATATAGGTCCATTATTCTATTGACCCATCTCCTGATCACATGATAACATGATTATTCTTTATTTCATGCATCTATGCCTTTATGAGACATCAAAACTACTATCCCAAGCCTTATCTAGAGTCATGTTCCCTTGTGCGAACATAGATTCATAGGCCAAATGGTATGATGACCTAGCCTTTCACTTTATAATGGTGTGGGTGACCTAGCTTCACACATGATAGAATAACCATGCCTCTTCTATTGCCACAAGACACTACCATCACATGTTGATTGTCTCTAGACTATAAATTTTATGACCTAAGACTCCTCCTTCCTCGAGTGTCCATTATCATCATATTTAACACATTAAAGTGTAACACTATTCATTTTCAAAATGGGTTCATTTCCCAAAAAGGCCTTAGCCCTTGGTCATATGATAAATTATCCCTTGGTCATGCCCAACCCATGGGAGCTTATATTTTCCTCGAAAAAATTCTCACAACTATTTACACACTAAAATTTTCTTAAATTTGTGTATCTTATTTTTTCCAACACTATTACCACCAAATTTTTCATGCAAGCATCTTTTCAAACATGCATAACCTCTTATCGGTAGCTCATATTTGAGTGTCATATTCTTTAAATGTGCTTATTTTTTCATGTTCTACACATTAGTGGTATTTTCAGGCCTTATATATCCACCTATATTTTTTTATAATATGGTGCCTCTTGGATGCATTATTGATAGAGCCTAGCATTCCTCTAATTCCTTGTAACACACTTCTCAAGACACATTCTCGAGTGAGTCTGATGTCTATATGAGTCTATTAGTATCTACAACATAATGGGGGGTCACTATTGATAGTTATGAGGGGGTATTATGTGGTGATGTGCATTTTTTTGTATTTCTTCTACACATTCCCATTTTTTGCATTGTGTTGATTCTTGTACTTACTGCTCATTTGGATGTATTATCAATTTTACCTAAAATCATCTTCATGAGCATGCATTGTTATTGTAAGTAGGGGTCATTACAATTTTTGTGTATTTATTTACTTTTTTTGGTGTCTTCTCTTAGTCATGTCGACTTCACTTGAGAGACACTTTTGGGGGAAAGTTGATTCTACACTAGTGGTTCTTCTTGGAAAGACCAACTATACTTTTTGAAATGCTTATATCGAACACTTTCTCATAATAAAGAATCATATCCCATTCCTATATAGACATATTCCTTTTCCAACGGATCTTCTTCACTTTAATAAGTGGGATAAAAATTGTGATAAATATTTTGGTACCTTATTTTTACATGTTTCTATAGATCTTCATTACCATGTGGAATATATAACATGTCTCTACATTTTTTAGAGATTTTTTTAGTCTATTTTTGGAAATCCTATGGGGATTTATATCACTAATCCTCTTCCACTTCCTCCTATCAAATAACTTAAGAACTGTTTTCAATAGTGATAGTAAATAGAGGGGTCAAACCCACATATAGATAAATGACCAGAGGAATGATGAATAAGATTCATGTATTTGAACATAATTCAAGTGGTTTAAGTTATGTTAAGAATTAAAATTTTCAAGTACTTGATTAAATTTAGGTATCTACAACTAGGTAGTACAATCATGAACCTAGGAAGCCACATGTCAAGTGGTCAAATAGATACATAGAGCCACAAGTAACAAGTGTTGGGTAGATAGTTAAATGGATAGCCAAGGATAACTAAGTGGACATGTCACAATGGTTAGCAAACCCTTAGGAGGCATAAGCATTACAATACTTCTTAAATTAGGGGAAATTTTCATAACTATGGCCTTCACTTGGTGCTCGCCAGAAATTCTATTTTTATAGATTTTGAATACATCTTGGATCCTGAGAACCATCTTCCCTCCTTTCTTGATTATGGATTTAAACCTAGGGTAATTTTGCATGGACTTATTGTGGCCTTTTTGAATCTTGAAAAATGGGTTAGTTTGTGAAATTTGAGTAATTATTTGATGAATTTTGGATAAGAGGATTTTAGGATGAAGAAATTAATGATCATGTTTTACGATGCTAATGCCAAAATAGGAATGGTCGATAAAAATTAAACAATGATATTTCTTACAAATAAGATTTGTATTCATTAAATAAATGAGAAGCACAATTGTATATAAATAAAAAATAATGTGATTATTGATTTCATTTTCAAGATGACTATTGATATTTCACATGAAGATAAACAATTATATGTCTACGATTATATATAATATTGAATGTGCCAAATCCACATACATTAAAAATGGACACACACCTCTAATTATAAATGGAATGATCAAGACTATTGATATTTTGGTGCTTTAGGCAATGCTTTTTGTTCCACACCAAGTTAAGGATTGAATAATTTAGTTGACCCAAATGATGTTGATGTTGCGTGATCAATCATGACTTGATGAATTTATGAGTTTTATTATTACATTTAATTATGTATTATGTTATTTAAAGTTAAATTTATTATTAGATTAAAAAAAAATAGTGATGAATTTTATTATTACATTTAATTATGTTGTTGCATGTTAAATTTATTATTGGATTCAAAAAAATTAATGTTAAAATAAGAAATTTTTCATTTTTATGTATATTATTATAATTAACATTAATTTTAAGAATATAATTATAAATTAATTATAAGATAATGTTATTTTCTACTTAATGATATTATATAATTGTAGTTAAACAAAAAAAAATAATATAATTTTATTTTAACTTATTTATTTTTAATATAATTTAATAAATTAAAATTTTCCTTAAGTAGCATGTTATGTGGACTTTCTGTCTCACTTATAACTGAATCTAGTGTCACATTCAAATTCACACATTATCTAGTATCTAGTGTTGCACTTAAAGTCTACACTAAATTAGACATGTTGTCAAACTTAGAGTTAATTTGAAGTCAAATCTAGTGTTATATGCAAAGTCTAACCTAGTGTCACAAGTAAAGTTAGATATGTGTTACAATTAATGATGTACTGGAGTCATAGTTAAATATACCTTTTACAAATAGATTTAAATTCATTTTAGTGATAAGATTAAAGTCATCTTCAGAGATGACATTAAATTCATAAATTTAAAGTCACATTTAATAATAGAGTTAACATCACTCAACTTTCATTTAAAGTCAAATTTAGTGAGCTTTTAAATTTAACTACAAATAAATTTAATGTCAACATATTAATGTTGGTTATTGCCACCATAAGGGCAACTCCAACATTTTAGAAGGAAAAACGTAACTGCATAATGGTCGAAAAACGTAACTACATATGGCGACCATGAAAAATTCAAAGGAGACCAATGAGATGTCAAAGGTGGAAGTTTAGTAAGCTTTCTGATAAGTGGAATGCAAACAATGAGCCGACGGGAGTACTTATCATTGGTGATTTCCTGTAGGAGTAGACCTGCACCTGATCCTTTGATGTCTCCGCCATTGGAGTCAAATCCAGGCTTGGAGAGGAAAGAAAGCGAGAGGGGCTTCCATGTCTTCCTAGTAAAGCAGTAGGTTACGCACTGCAACTTCTGAGGGGAGAGAAGAAGCAACCAGGCATCTCTGCGAAGAGACAGAAATCTGGCAGAAGACAACAGATAATTCCACTCCTTACGATGCGATCTTTTGAGATGAATTCTAATGGAAGCAATGCAAACATCGTCTCCATTATATGCCGAGGAGCCTCAGACCATATTGAAAGAGATTCTACATCCTCGTTCACAGGGATAGACTGTTGCTTCTTTTTCGTGGATTGTCTCTCCATTTTTAGAAAAAATTACCTGAAAATGTACCTGAAAAAATTAAAATATAAGTTATTTTTAGAAAAAATTATATGAAAATGTATCTATTGTTCGTAAAATTAGACATGATAAAAAGATGAGGTAAGATTTAAAACGATAAAAATAAAATAAAAAAATAATATAAATTTATAGTAATACATTTTTTTAATTAAATAAAAATATATTTATTTAAAAAATAAAAATATTATAAAGCATAATTTAAATTAACTGTCATATTAAAATTTATAACAATTTTTATATTTATTGAAATAATGCAATCATATTCATTTCACAAATAAAGTAATGGTGAATATTAAATAAGGAGGTTATATTTGAAATATTAAATTTAAGAAAATATTATATAAAAAATGTTATATATGAAATATTAAATTTAAGAAAGAATTATATATAGAACATTAAATTTAAAAAAAAAATTATAATATGTTAAAATTATTTTCAGAACATTAAACTTAAGAAAAGAATTTTTCTATATGGAACATTAAATTTAATAAAATTTTTAAAAATAAATAATAAAAGTTTCCACAAGTATCATCATTTTTTTAATATTTTATTTTCCTCTTTAAAAAAATGATATTATAAATATTTTAAATGATTAAAATATAGTTTTTACAAAAAAATAAACTAAAATTTTTACTCATACTTTTGTATTTATTAATAAAAGGTTGATAGAGTATCATCTATATAATAATAAATAAATATTTTTTATAATTTAAAACAATTTTAATTATATATTTATAATTTAAAAAAAATCAATTTAATAATGTCAAATTAAGTTGTCAACATGAAACTCTTTTTCCTATCATTAACCTTAACTAATTGACTATAAATATAATTAGAAAGTATGTCATTTTTTTACAATCAAATTGTATTATTTATGGATTATAAATTTTAAAAGAATGAAAGTTAAAATAAAAACAAAAATAGAAAGATTATATTACAAAACAGACTATTCTATTAAGCAAATTTATAAAAATTATTATAACCAAATCATAAGTTTGTAAAATACTTTTAACCTCTTTTTATTCAAATCTAAACCATTTGCACAGTTTTGAAAGAGAAAAATAAAATAAATACCTTTAGCCTTCTTTTGTTCAAGTTTAAACAATTCACACGATATTGAAAGAGAAAAATAAAATGAAAGATTTATCAATAAATTATAAATCTTTCATAATTGTTATTAATATGAAATTAATTTAGATTTAAATATCTATTAAATTGATTTGAATCACTGAAATCAATAATTATGAATTATTGTTATTGGTGTTGGAGATGACCATCATTACATTATAATATTTTTTTTAGTGTTTTGGGCCTTTCCCAGTATTACATTATAATAATCTTTTGCAAGTGATTTGGACCTTTCCCACCAATAAAAAAATTATTGAAAGGGTCTTTTATTAGGTATTTTGACCCTTCTCACCACTAAAATTTATATAAGAAGTCTTTTTCTTTGTAACTGTACCTATCCCTTTTTATTAATATTAGAAAGAATGTGGTGTTGGAAATGAAAAATAATGTATGGTCAAGCGGTTCTCTTTGGTGCAAGAATTAAGTTTCTAGGGAGGCAAGGGTACTAGGGATAGAGAACGACACCACCATTTAGGAGTTGTTAACCAGGGTTGAGCCCATTTCTATTCCATCTTTTTATACTCCTCATTTTTTGTTGTCTCTCTTCTTTTACCTTTAGCAATAGGTGGAGTTTTAGCTTCTAGGGTTTGCAGGGTTGAGGAACCAATGTTTTCATTTAATTTTAAGGGTGAATACATCAAACACAATGATGTTGGGATGGGGCTAGGTTATTTTTTCACATTTCTATAAATGATTTGGGTTGTGAAACAACTGTAAGAGTTATTTATTATGGATCAAATCCTTTTGGAAGCTTTGGTTATTGGTGTTGAAAATGTAAAGCCTCTCTTGGTTTATTTTTCTCCCAATTCAACATTTATGGGTTGATGTGCAGTTTCTTTCCCTTATCACAGATCCATAGTGATCGTTATGGGTGGTTGAGGAAGGATGGAGGCTTTGGCAGTGAGTAGGGAAGGAAAACCCTTAGTCAAGATGTGAACTTTGGTGCCCTTCTTCACTTTTTATCATGACTACATTAAAACTCTTGGTTGTTTGACATTTGCCTATTTTGGTTCATGTTCCCTTTCTAGTTTTGGTGTTCTTACAGGTGGTTGGGGTTGCATTCCTTTTGGGTTCCTGGCTAAGGTTTTAAAATCTTGCCAATGAAGGAAAATCTAGTTGCTTGAGCTATAGTTTGAGTTTTATTAGCAAAATTCTCCTCAAATTGTAAACTAGGTGTAGGGTGAAGTGGAAAATTCCCTCTCATCCATATCTATCTCTGTAACTCTTTCTCTAGAGGGTAGGGAATTTTCATCTTAAGTTCAAGGAAACATGCTTTTATTTGAGCGATTAATGTTTTTTTTTGTAACTGGTGCTTTCTTTGTATAGTTGGTGCTTTCTTTATTAATATTTTTTTTATTGGTGCATAGTTTGGTTTGTGTTCTTGAATAGTTTTTTTTTTAAAATATGATTAGTTATTGATGGTTTTTTGGCATCCCTTGGTTCATTTCCAAGTCAAAGGAGTGAATATTTTATTATCCATTTATACTAAGGGTTCTTTGACTGATTCGAGACCTTTTAGACGTGTCTTAATATGTTTGAATGTAGGTTTTCTCCCTACATTAGTTTCTTGGTACAGATCCCACAACCTCAATAAGATATAAAATGAATAAAATAGTAAAATGCTAATTGTGAAAAAAATGAGTGGAGGGAATCACACCAAAGAATACATGTAACATTGATCTAATGAAATCCATGAGAAAAATGTTGACATCAAAATAGTGCCAAAATTAAGGTTATATAATAATTATAGCTATAATAAAAGTATGGTTCAATAAAAATAAGTGACACAAATAAAAATGAAACATAAACAACATGGCCATTAGGTAGCAACATTGAACATTGTGGAAAGAAGATATGGAGGAGAGGACTATCAGGGTTGTACCCTGAGCCACTAACACAATGAGGATTCATTGTGATAGTTATGGGTGTGATCTAGGAATTTGACTCAAGAGATGATGGTTAGTATTGTGTTAGTTACAAAAAAAAAACAAAGTGAAATAAAAACACTAATAGCATAACATCTCTAAGCCTAGACACTAAGGAGAGCTTAGTTAACAATCATTAATGAAACACACAACTAAAATGCAAAAGAAAACTCTTTTACCTTCCTTGGATGCTCCAAAATTCTTGTTGTGGTGGCTTGCTTCGATTGTGCTCATGAAGTCCTTGCCAATGGAAGCTTGAGAACCTCCATATCTTCTTGGCACCTTTGGCTTGTGGCTTGGCTTGGAATAAATTTTGCATTATAATACTAGTTTCTTGAAGCTTTTTGGAACCAATCCTGCATTATAACTTTACACTAATCAAACTTAGAAATGATGTTGTGAGGCCTCCTATTT
This sequence comes from Torreya grandis, assembly GCA_037957365.1. Classification (NCBI taxonomy): domain Eukaryota; kingdom Viridiplantae; phylum Streptophyta; class Pinopsida; order Cupressales; family Taxaceae; genus Torreya; species Torreya grandis. Next base: position 764,621 of record JARHVA010001446.1, on the reverse strand, counting down.
ATAGATTTTTGGATTTGATCAGAATCAAACTCAACCATCCATCTCAAGATTGAGATGTGTGGTTGAGGATTAATTCAATTTTTGAATTAAGCTTGTATTTTTCCTCATCATGGAATTGGAAAAAGGGGCAATTAAGAGGCATGGAGGGCATCATGGAAGGTATTTATGGCCTAGGGATGGATTCCAAAGAAATGAGGTCACTTGATGATGCAGCTATTTAATATTCATTTCCAAAACAAATTATTCAAAAAGTTTCCATGGAATTTTTTATTAGGCCTTGATTTGGGTTAATTATCTCTTAAGCATGATTAAGCACATTGTGCACAAATTACCCAAATTGATCAGAATGCCTTGTTATTGGTCCTAAATTTAACTAGATTGGAATTGGAAGTCCACGTTAGATGTGTTGGATGTGTATTCCCATTTAGAATGTTGCCAACAATAAATAACAAAGGCACAAGTCTTGTATAAAATATTTGATAGGAAAGAGTAGTCTAGAGCACGCAGGTGTAAATTTGGCATTTTGACTTGAAATGATCTGATCAAAGTTAGTTGGCCCATAAATTACATTTCCCTATTTAGGGATACCCTCGACAAAATTAGAATTTTAATATGTCATTTTCACATCATTTTGCATGTTTTTAGGCCAAATTATGCATTTTAGATGGAAACTAGCCAAAACCCTGATTAGAGGTTATCAATGGCCAGTTTTAGGTGTCTATAATGGGATCCCACACATTAGTTTGTTTATTTTATTTAGTTTCCTTGGCTTGGTGAGAAAGATAAATCATTACCTAGGGGTGAAAACTTGTCTTGGGAAAGAACACCCAAGCTTTTACCTACACTTCTTCTAAGACAATTAAACATGTCACCACCATAGGGAAGCAAAGGTTGAAGGGAATTGGGAGAGGAAATTTTCCTGATCCTATAATGGTGATGATGACAACCTTGTCTAGAGGCACCCTAAAAATAATACATGACGCACTCCCCCAATGGTCCAAAAGATTCTGGAGGTGCTCCACCTCCAAATGGACCTTCTTTTCCTAAACTTGAATCTGAAATAAAAACATTGGAGATGATAGTAACTTTATTAGTCACTAAAAAATCTATTTCCATAACTTCATTATTATAATTTCCATGATTTAAATATTTTATTTTACAAAAAATAATATCAACACGAAATATTTTCTAAAAACTATTGTATCTTATAGGGAGCATGGTCTAGTCCCCTAGAATAACAATTTTCCAAGTAAATAATTCTAGAATAACAGGTCAAAAAAGGGTATGAATCCATTTAATGAAGATTGAGCATGGTGGTAAAATTCTAAAATGTGTTTAAAGGTCTCATGATGGTGACATCAGGTCAAGTGGGATTTCAAACCCCCACACATACTTAAGTTGGTATCCAATTATTAGGGTATGGTAGAGAATGCACCAAATAAAATGTTTAGGGCTAAATATGGGATTTCAAAATATTAGCAAACCTTCTTGCCTAGAAAACATCCAAGAACCTTAACTTCCACCATTGGTTGAGGGTTTCACTTTAAATATGTTGAGGGGAAAAAAGATAATACCCAATCTAGGGTTTATATTAGGATAAAGGTGTAGTAATAGGCCAATTATTATCTTTCATTCAAAGGACTTCAATATTGTGAAGACAAACATCAGGTATGGAGCTCTAAATTTTAAAAATAGAGTTTATATTTTAAACCTTATGCTAGTATTTAATTCTAAGCATATCCCACAAGAGAAACTATGAGAAACATTGTAAATATATCACTGATTGTTGTGATTCCCTTTTTAAAAATCCTAAGGTCATTAATCTAAGGGACCATGGAAAAGGGGACTTTGTGAAAATTAAAAAAGGGAAATAATTAGAGAGAATGAGAATAAATAGAAAGTCTATTCTTGAAACCATCCCCTACCCAGATGAGGTTAGGTCTAAGGGATTCCCAAGATTTACAAATACTTTTAACCCAAAAAATACCATAATTTGAATCGAGATAAGAGAAAGAACAAGACTCCACAAATCAAAACCCTTGCATGCCTTCTTGCCAAGAAGAATTTATTGGGTAATGCAATGTCTCAATAAAATTTTACAAGCCTCATCCTTTTTTAAGCATCTGACAATTGGTTGAACACTTAGAGCATGGTATTAGAGCTTTATGTCAATGATCCCAAGGACCCCAACTTCCTTAGGTCTAAAACAAATATCCCAAGATACCCTATGGAACCATTAGTTATTACTAATTTTAGTAACACTTTAGAAATATATAATGTTTTATAAGTAAATTTTTTTTACAATATAACCTAAGTAAAACTAAATTATGTATTTTTTGTTAATATATTTAATTACTCATACACTATTGTATGGTTTTAAGTTACTCTTATATTATTTATTTGTAATTTACATGTAGGCACTAATTGGTGTATACTTACCTTGAACCTATTATTATATAATATTATCAATTAATTAAATAATTAATTATCTTTTACTAATAATTTATTCTTTTATTCTATTTTTAATTGTTGGGATTCTATATTGTACCCTAGTTAAGCAAGGGAATGGTTCAGGTCCTTTGCTCAAATCTAGACCAACATGGGAATAATCCTAGGTTGTGGGTATCCTAATAATAGATTAGACCTTTGCAGAAGACCGGATTCCTTCTAGATTTATCACCTAAAATAAATTATAACTAGGAAATGGGAGATAAAAATGGGTAACAAAGCATGAAAATATGTAAAGGAGGTGATGCACTAGTAATGTGATTATTCATCCACTCTATCAAACTTATAATAAACACTAATGAGATCGGATATACAACTCTAAATGGTTATTTATGCATTAGTACTTGATGAAAAGGTTCACCAAATGATCAAAACCTACTTGTTAGCTTTAATAAAATGACATTAGACACTACACATGACCTGAAAAATAATATGATCTAGTAGCTAGGTGATATATAGGATTTGACAAGGGGGAGATATTTACCACATATGCAAATCAATTTGACATTAAAACACTATACCATAATCATGAAATCTGAAAAAAGAGTCCTTTATCTATCTCAAACACTTACAAAGATCAAATCTAGGTGGAGTCTAGTCATGCCCAAGAGAGGGATTATCAAGCTATTTACAAGTCTTAGTATCCTATATTTATAAAAAAGGAAAAGAGAAAGAGAGAGTTGTGCATTTGAAATGGTCCAGTGGATTCTAATGGATTAGAACCAATTTGAGGACGTTTTTGAGTCAGGATCTTATCAAGAAGGTATAGTTTTAAAGGGCTTTGCAAAAGAATTTAATGCTCCATTAATCCTTATCCAACTTCAAGATATTTTCTTAAAACTCCATGATATCATCTAATGATCTATTGACAAGGATCATGTCTTGGAATTCGTATAAATGTGCCACATCTACATTAAGTGGCCATCTGAAATTGAAAATGTGAACCATGATGAGGTTAGACTTAGGTCTACTATATGCAAAATCCAATCTTAGATCATTGGTTTTCAAATAGTCACTAGTCAATCCTTGACTTCTATATTAGACCCAAAGGATCTATTTCACCTATATGGAGCTTTGCTGATGATGCTTGGTTTTTAAACTATGCCCTTGGTTTAATTTTGGTTTGCCTTAGAGCTCATCTCTTCTACATTTCCTTTTCCTGGGTCCAAAATAACCTCTTTGACTTTCATAAAAAATTTCCTGAGATTGCTCTCATTTATTGGCTATCGATTTCCAACTTAGACCATTTACATTGTACCCAAATATCCTTATGCTTATTGGTTCCATAGATCCTTTTGACTTATTGACTCCACTCACATTGTTAGATCTAGATGTATGAATACATGTGAGTCTTCAATCTTCTATCATGTCCCACTAACTTTGGACACTTGTCCTCTTTGTATTTATCATCAAGATCCTCTAACCCTTTTTGACTTATCTCACTTCGTTGATTTACCTTTGCATGGATGCCCATGATCCATCAATTTTTTGCCAAATAAATGTGTTTGTGCCACTTGTCTTTGAATCATTATCTCTTTGGATTTACTAACCTCTTTGACTCATGTGTGCCATCCAATCAAGAGGTATGAGTTTAGGTGCACCACAAATCTACCTAGTTCCACTTTCTTATTAGTTATTTCACTCCATTAGATCATTGGTATAATTGAATGTGAACCCTTGATTTAGTGTGGACCTATCCTTTTATCAATAAATTTTCTCTATTTGATCTTGACTTGATTATTTCACACTATTGGATTATGTCCAACTCTATTGATCTACCTATGTATGGATGTCCATGAGCCATCAATTTTATGCCAACTAAATGCACTTGTGCCACTTATCCTTAACTCATTAGCTCTTTGGATTCACTGACCTCTTTGACTCATGTATGCCATTAGATCAAAACATATGAGTTCATGTGCACCGTAGATCTCCCTAATCCTACTCTTTTATCAATTATTTCACTCTGTCGGATCATTAGTATGATTGAATGTGAGCCACTGATTTAGCTTGGACCCATCTTTTTGTCAATGAATTCACTCCATTAGATCTTAGATTTATTATTTCACACCATTGGATTATGTCTAAATTGTATATATTTAAAATCTTTAACCTGGGAACCTTTTGACTTGGTTCGCTTAGCATGGATCATTAGATCTTATGTGTTAGTATGAGGGCTCCCATGTATTGTTAGATCTTGACCAACTTCAAACCTTTTAAGGACCTTTTAAACCTAAATTATTACTTACTTTGATTAAAATTAGAATTTACACTAATGTCATTTGATGTCTATGAAAACATATTTGACATCCCATAAACCATCAATTTTAAGCATAGATATATTTTTTCCTGAGCTTCATTTTGATGTTAGCGTGACTGTTTTATGTTGCAGGTCTAAATTTGAAGGCCTATAACTTGAAGTGCAAAAGTCATGGAGGCACCAAATTTTCAAGAGATGTTCTTAAGACTGAAAGGAATGAACCCATTTGATTTTATGGTCTCAAAAGCCTTTTGAGTGAAGATATAAAATTTTAAACTTGATTGGTCCATATCTAGTTAGCATGACATCTTGGTGACCTTATAACTTATCTGGCTAAGTGTAGAAAACCTAGCAAAAATCCCTGAGAGCCCAAATTTGCATGTGTGTAACTTCATTCGTACTTTGATAGAGGACCTATAAATTGGCATGTAGAAACTTGGGACTAAAATGAGTGGACCCATGTCATCATTTTCTCATATAACTACTGCATGTGTGAGTTATGGCCTTGCCAAACTACCTACTAGGACTTTTTTCCACTGGACTCAAATGTCAAGATTGACTCATAATGGAGAACTGGATGAAATCCATGTACTTCCATATGTATTCCAATCACTTTTGACACCTCATGGGGGTTTTAAAACTTTTGGACATGTCCTTAGAAAATGACAAATAACACATTAAGTGAACTTAAAGTGTTTCAAAAGGTTTTCAAATAAAATGATCCTCCTCTTTTATCATTGGATCTTTATCTCAGTCAGGAACATTGTTTATTCTTTGAAAGCTTTGTATGTAGGACAAAAAATGGCCAATAGTAACTACTCACCAAAATCCTAACCTAACCCTAGACTTCTCTCTTATCTATATAAGAACATATAGATCTAATGGGTGATTCATATTATGGATGAGAATTACTATTATACTAGTAGAATTAGGCCAGTGCTCTTAATCAAAAGACTTAACAATGCTACTTTGATGAATCTATCTTATTTTTCTTTTAAAATTTCATAGATTTATTATTTAGGTATTGAAGGCATTTTTATTATGGTATTGAACATTTTTCTTAATCATATCCTTAAATTTGATATGAATGCAAAGATATAGAAACTTCACCTCATTAAACATGCAATTTCAAATATCAGATCTATATTTTTCATGTTGTTTCTATGCATATTCAATTTTTTTTTTTCAATTTTAGATATGCAATTTATTTATTTTATGCATTTTAAGATTTATGCCTGAAATTAGTGGATTACTATAAATACCTAGTATTATTATTTCACTTTATCGTTATGAAATCTTGGTTGATTATAAATTAGTGAACATAGTGGGATAATAAGGTTCAATAAATTTTATTTCATAGAAATTTAATAGGTTAGAACCATGTTCTAACTATTGTAAAACTCACAAAAGTTGTCATTCTAGGTAAAGTAGTAATCAATTTTACCTAACTCATGGTGTGAGGGGTATTACCCCAATATAAACCACCAGATAATATAATATATGGGTCATAACTTTCACATACCTAATGGTATATAATAATTTCCTAGGAATATTTTTTACTTATAAGAAGCACCTCGATCATTTGATTATATGGCATACTACTAAGCAATTATCCATAAGACGTTAGTCTCTATGTACCTTAATAATGAGATAGTACAATTTTAGAATTTTTCATACCTTCGTAGTTAGTGATCTTTAGGCATATTCACTATTTAAGATTATATATTCATATATCATAGAACCTATAGACCAAACACACCTCAACTTAGTATTTTTAAAAATAGTTTTGGTTATTTTTGGTAGATTTATATTTCTTTAGTCTTTTTGTTCAAATTCAATTGTAATATTACCTATCCAGATTGAAATTTAGTAACCCAATTTTTGTTTTTTGTGATACAATAATAGTGAAATGGAAACTTAAAGGGCATTTTATGGCAGAAAGGATTTCTCAAAAGAAGAAAATTTGATCCATATGGGAAAGTCACAGACTAGTTTCATGTGAATCAAAAAATAATTTGTGGTCATAATATACATAAACAATTGTGAGTTCCTCCTTGAGATGATCAATTTAACCATTTTTTTCATTTTTTTGGGAAAACATTATATAATTTTTATTTTCCCTACAGTCTTAAAAGCACAGTTTCAATACAAAAAATTACCCATAGGCTAATTGAACTAGTGTAATTTTCTCATCAAGGTGATATTTTTAGTTTGTATTTTTGGAAAAATATTTTATGAATTTATTTACATACAAAAAATTAGGCTTTTTTCACTCAAAGTTTTGTGCTATAAATAGTGGAGAAAAAGATAACCCTCACAAGTTCCAAGTACTTCAACTAGAAAGGATACATTACTAATGTGCTCCTTATAAAATATCTATATTTCATTGAAATGAATGAATAATTTGCACCTTTAGATATTTTCAAATGATAAAAATGACAAAACCACTATGATAAACCTAGAGGCATCTTTGGTCAGTTTATATACCCTAAATTGACATTTCATTTTCAAGCTGTCATGAAACATTACCAAGTTTGGACTAACTTTGAGGAACTTTTTGAAAAAAAATATATGAGTGCATGCCAAATAGAAAAAAATATCACTATTCTTATTCTAGACAACTATCCTTGTATTGAAGACTTTATCACTCAAGAAAGTGCTTGAGGCTTCTATTTGTTCAAACTAGTGAAACAAACACTGACAAAAAACTTATTATTACTATTTTATCTAAATTGTGTCTCATTTTTTCATTTTTTATTTCAAACTAATATGCACATCAATAATATATGGTATTTGCATATGTGGTATATAATTTTGACAAATTTTAGGAATTTTAGAGAAAATAAGAAAATTTGACTTTTAGTATGGAAATCTGACCTATGGGATTAAGAAATAGGAATTAATGGTTAATAATACTTATGTAACATCAAAATCAAACTCTATAAAAGGAAGAGGTCCTAATAATAAAAAATTGAAAGTAAACGCCAAGCCTAAGGGCATTCCATTAGCTCTATTGAATCTTTCCCTAAGTAAAAAAAAGGCATAGGGAAAGTAAATGTCAATGTTGACCAATAATTTTTTGGTTGGTGTAAGAAACCATGCCATGATGAACATAAAATTTTAAATAAAATGACATACTTAGAAGTATAGATTATCAGAATTCAACTTTTCCCTCCCAAGGAAATATAAACACTTTATGCAATAATAAGGTCACCTTTATTTCAATGGATTATCGATTCAAGAACCTATCATAATAAGGTGCATGATGGATCACTATTTGAAAATCTTTACCAATGTCATGCAACTAATTTTTTAATGGAAATATTTATTCCTCTAGTTTTTTAGGGCAAAGGGATAATTGAGATAGAGAATGGTGTAGTCAACAAAGCTATCAATGTTATATACTTGTCTATGAAATTCCTTTCCATATTTTAAATCACACATTTAGTAGAAGTAAAAATCATTGAGTTCACACCTACTAATGTTATCATAATAAATATCAAATACTAGTCCAATATCATAGCCACTAGCAAGGTCTATCATCAAACACAAGTGCAAATTTTTTACCACTTTGTGTTCACTCAACCTCCATAAGTCATGATTGCACATGGTAATGACATGAGTAAAATTTTACATGAGTGTTTTGGTCATTTCAACTATTTGTCATTGTAGGACCTAAGTAAGCATCACATGGTTATTATTTTTCCACAAATGTCTTTCAAATTTTGATTTTTTTCTAGGTTGTGCACTTGGAAAAAAATACATGTATCCATTTACCAAAGGAAAATCCTTGAGGGAAATTGATAGATTATATTTAGTTCATAGTTTTCATTTTTCATTTCCCAATGTTTCTTTTCAAAAACATAAATGTGTTCTTACATTCATTGATGACTTCTCTTATAGAACTTAGGTCTATGTTCTTAAGAACAAAAGTGAAGTCTTTGAGCACTTAAAAAAGTCCAAGGTCCTTGTTGAAAACCATCAAAGATAAATTTAGAGTCTCAAAACATATAATAGAGGAGAATGTTTCAACAATCACATGATAAACTTATGTGAGCATTTAGGCATTTAAATTTTGAATATTTTACTCTACACCTCATAGTAAAATGGTGTATCTGAGCACAAAATTTGCATGCTAAAATAAATGGCCAATTACACAATAGATTACAAAAACATGCCTCCATGGTATTGACCTAAGTAAATTTAGTGTGAAACCTACATCTAAACTTGAACTTCCCACTATGCAATGCAAATTATAATTCTCGAGGAAATACAGTATGGATTCAACCTAAATGTTTCTAATTTATAAGTTTTTTGATATACTTCATAGGCACACATTCTAGATGAAGAGTGAAAACTAATTTAGAATAAGGGCCATCCTTGTATATTTTTTAGATATTTTGAATATGTGAATTCATATCATTTTCTTATTCTAAACACCACTAAAGTGATTTAATAGAGGCATGTGTTATTTTATGAAAAATCCTAGGTTTTCATGATAAGATCTCCTAATCCTTATCCCCCCATTATTTTATATCAAGTTGTGCACAACATCTGATGTATTTTATGAATGAAAAGACATTTTAGATGACTCCCATTATGATATTATAATTCATATGATGACTTATAGTGGGTAGAATCAATACCTCCATTAGTTTTAGAAAACCTTCATAATGTACCTGCACAACCATAACATCCTCTACCAAAATGGGTTTGAAAAGTTCACCATTAGAATAATACATTGGTAAAGTATCCAAGATATCCAATCATGATGATATCACACCATTCATATGGTATTTCACATTTATCATAGTTGGTTGTGACAAAAGATCTATAGACTTATCATCAATCTT
>JARHVA010001446.1:687500-750000 GCA_037957365.1 Torreya grandis | reverse complement strand
TACCATGTTTGTTTCTTATAAAATACCCAAGAGGATCATGGTATCAATACTCATCCAAAGAGGGACCATAATATACCCCACTACAAGTGTATTTAGACATGTTTGAGTCAATGGTTTTTGCTTTAGATTCAAGATAAGATTTTTCAATTGACTTGATGTGGATATGTGTAAGGCATTATTTATCAATTTGAAGTTATCTTTGGATTTAAAAAGTGTTTTATGTCAATCATTTATATTAAGTTGGATTGTTTTGGATTTGAATTTTGACTTGACTTTAAAATGTTAACTTTGTTTGACTTGGAAATGTTTAACTATTTGAAAATGTCTAAACAACATGGATTTGGTTTGAAATTGGATTCAAAATCAAAATTTGAATCAAAATCAGACTTGAATGGAATTGGAATTAATTTAGATTTTATCTTGAAATAGGCAATGTAACACTCAAAATGTGATAAGTATTACTCCAAATATGGGTAGCATAACACCTTATCGAATGAGTTTAAAGTGATAATGTTTGGACTTGGAATAACATTGATTTGTTTGATGTGTAAAATACATAAAATGTAACACATGGGTATAACATCAAACAATCAAAAATAGATACAAAAGATAACTCTTTGTTTAATAGTATTATATGTGTGAAAAATGAACATAGTCCACATAACCTCCTTACATGATAGTGGTGACATATTGGTTATACACAATACTCACTATCAAGAAGTGCATCATGAAATCTTGGGGTAGATTGGTTTCCTTCACACTAGAAAATTATTTACAGCCAATAGTCTTAAGGTAGAGTTTCACAATGCTATCTCAATGGTCCTAATATACCTTGAAATATTTGGGGTTCAAATTTCATCATAGGTGAAATACTAATGAGAAGTATATGAGGATCTAGTCCCTTCATACTCACTTCAATCATCAAGCTCTTAGTGAAGTGTTTCCAGATTAGGTAGCAAGGGGTATGGTCTAGGGTTTGTGTTGGAGAATGAAATCCTTTCCAATTCATGATTGCAATTAAACATGTACCCACTCAATAATTAATGATCGACTATAGACTCAATTTGTATACGTCATCAAATGTATGGGGTTGGTACACACATTATGTAATTAATTCCAAATAACTAAACCCTAAGGACTCATAGGAAGAAGATTAAATCTACCCCACACATTTAAAATAAAAGGAAGTAAACATTATTTTTTATTATTAAAACCTCATCAATGGGCAAGAGAAGAGAATACATATATATGATATCCACAAAATAAGCAACCTAAAATAAAAACTTAAGTAATGAAAAATTTAAATGATGTAAATGAAGCAAGTGCAAAGAAAATAAGTGTTTTAAGAGTACTAAAATGAAATGTTGGTTCCCTGATTAAGCATTAAATTGAAATGTTGGTTCAGTTTTCAAACACAAAATTAATCATGATTTAATTTCAAAACACCAAGTGAATTTTGAAGAAGGCATTGGTTTGATTGTAAATCAACTTTTTTAGCCAGGGAAACATGCGAAAAACAAGTTAGGATTTTGGTAGTGGTCTTTGGCAAGTAAAAAGGAAGTTGATAGTTTATTTTTTAAGCCTTAAGTTTTTCACTTAAGTAAATCACACTATTTATTAGGATGATCCCACCATTTATCAAGATAATCTTGTTGATTTGTAAGTTACTATTTTGACACTTCGGTATTTTTTTTTAATTTCTGTGATCAAACTATTTTGTAGGTTGAAACTACCATTTAGTAATTTTTTTTTAAATTTTTATGATATCGTTACATATTGATCTTGCCATTTTTCCTTAAAAACATATAAAACTAAAAAACATAATCTAAAATAATCCCAATGATTAGTATAATGATCTCATCATTTAGCAGAGTGATCCCATCATTCTACTTAAAACACATAAAACTAGAAAAAATATTCAAAAATAATTCCACAGATTAGCATGGTGATCTCACCATTTAATAGAGTAATCCCACCATTTTTTTAAAACACATAAAACTAGTAAAAAGAGTGGAAAACAATCCCATCGATTAGTAGAGAGATCTCACCATTTAGCAGGGCAATCTTACTATTTTCCTTAAAAACACAAAAAATAGAGAATAACATAGAAGCGATTTTATGGGTATGTAGTTTGATACCATCATTTTCCAAAAAAACACAAAAAACTATAAACTAGAGTGGAAATGATCTAGTTGATTAGTAGAGAGATCTCATCATTTAGTAGGGTAATCTTGTAATTTATTTGAGCAATCCCACCATTTTCTTGAAAAACATAGAAAAAAAAAATAACACATAAAACATTTCATCTTTATGTAGTGAGATACTACCATTTATCAAGGCAATCCCACCAATATTCAAAGTGATATATTTCCAACTCATGGAAAATAAAAGAAGGGGAAATTAGCAGAAATGAAGCAAAAAAAATGAAAAATATATCTTTTTTAGATTTTAAAGATTCTAGAATATTACAAAATATATTGTGGGTTGCATTGGTCCCACCAAGCATCCCAAAATTTATATCATTATTATAAGAGAGGTTATTCATGTTAGTATGGCAAAATAAAACATAAAACACCTAACAAACATAACTTCTCAAGCATAATCCCTCAGTCTAGGCAAGGTCTAGGAGAATGTAAACAAATAAAAATCCATAAAACAAATGTTATACCTTTCTCATGGATTCATTATCCAAACCATATTAATGGTGTATTGAGCTAGAGATTATAGCCTTGGAGTCTTCATCAATGTCACATATGTACTTAGCATCTACCTTAGGTTATGTAATATTTGGTTTGGATTAAAAAATTAAAATGGTCGAATGATGAATATTTGCTTTAGATTTTTGCATAATCAGTTAAAACTAAAAAGCTTGGTCATTATGTTTAAATGAACCTTGTCTATATAGATTATCTAGATTTATTATGGTCATTGGATGGAGATGAATATGTTTAGGTGAAAATTATTCACATTTGGTAGGAAAAATGAAATTAATGTTTTGAATCAATTCTGCATTAATCATCCATGGGTTTGATTTTTTTAATATTTAATTGTATTTATGCTAATGTTTGACAACTTTATGTGTATTATAATGATGATGCCACTATTTAGATATTTGTTAAATATTTTAATATTGTGTAACTAGAAATTAGCCACTTTTATGTATTTTTTTCTTATGTATTTGATTTTATTTGATGGGATAATTAATCTTGATTAGCTTCTGAATGATTTATACAATATCAGAATTTAAACTAGCTATTCAATCTAATTAATATTAAAAATTCACAATCTGACTTAGGATGAATTAAATGATGTTGATTTTTCATATGGTGTATTTCCTTAATCATGGATACACTAATTCATTTCATAGTATGCAAATCAAGTGTGAAAACTAATTTGGTGTTCAATGATTTATATGTTATTATTAGAAATCATTCTAATTATAATTGTAACATGAAAGTGATGAGAATTAGGTGTTTATAATCACATCCAAATCTAGTAAATATTAATTATTTGACACATGCATCCAAGCTATATAGGTGCATTAATGCAACCATTCATATCTGATGCAAATGACATAGGCCACAAAATGTAAATTTAAATTTTTTGATGATTGATCCAGAAGATAGATCTAGTCAACTTCTACCTTATTCCATATTAGATCTAAATGCACATAATAAACCATTTAATTACTCTTGTTTTCTATTTATTGTAATACCAATTGATAGTTGTAATTACTATTTTGATCATATCTCAACATTTAAATTCATAATATTGTTTATCTAATTTTTTAATTAATTGCCATGTTATATATTTTTTATCACCCTTGTTCATATTAATTTTATAATCTTAACTATATACTATATTGATCCATCTCAATTTAGGGTTAAACACATATCAAAGAGATTAATGGAAAAATAACAAAGTTGTGCTTCCTTGATAGTATGGTCAAGGTATGCAATTATGAGATGTTACAAAGAGTGTCCTAATTATTTGGATCAATTTTAAAATGTGAGAAAGAAAAAACATCAATATTTATATCAACTATTAGATTTCCATTCCTTTTTTACTTTGAAGATTGATTTTTTGTATAAATATTGGAAGTATTTAGCCATTTTCATTTTTTGAGCATAATTTGTATACGCTCGTCACCTTTGAATTTATGAATAAGGTTTTAAATTCCACTCATTGATTTTTATTATGGATGGTGTCTCAATGATAAGCAAAATATAGTGATCCATTTTATAGGAATGAGTTTTTTTCCTTATCTAATCTATTAGGAGGTAAATATATCATGTGATTCTCAAGTAACATAGGAAGAACTAAATATGAACATCTTAGTTTGCTAAGATCTATATAATTTTTTGGAGGTTTTTAAGAGGACTCTACGTTATTCAAATTAGGTATTTTCATTAGTCCCTTATACAGTTTGATTAATGTTTTTATGCAAGACAGATGGATTGAATAATAAGCATTCACATGTTCATTTGTTAATTTTGTGTTACCTTTATCTTGATTTGATTTTATATCTTATACAAGTGGATTTAGATTATGAGTACTAGGACATGTAGATGTGAATAGGTTATGTGAAATATATTCAAGTGGATCAAAATTTAATTTTTGAAAGTGTTTGTATCATATATCATGAGATCAGAATCTTAAATGTTTGGTTTCCTTGTGGTTTTGGTACCACTAGTTTCCTTGGTAATGGTTATTCCTCTTGATGTGAATCCATGTTCACCTCAGTGGTTAGTACTTTATTATTTTCTTGAGGTAAAGGATTAATTGTTATTGAATCACCCATTTCATAGGTTTGTATATTTTCAATTGGAATACATCGTTTAAGTGGTATCACTTTAGGTATTCTTTCCATGTTGAAATGTATCATTTTATGAAATTTGAAGGGTTTGTCATCGACAGTCATTGTGAATAAGGTCCCATCATATATAAATTTTATACATACATTTAATTTGTATGTGATGGATTCCATGGTATGTATCCATGGTATACCCAAAACTAAGTTATATTACAATGACTGAGACATTACTTGGAATGTAGATGGGACCATTTTTTGCCCCAATGTCACATCTAATGTGATTTGTCCAACTAGAGAGTTACATGAATTGTTAAATCCTTTGATATGAATACCTAATTTTTGAATAATAATGGTTCCAATACTATGGTGGTTAATAAATCTATGCCATAAAGTTTTAGGCTTGAACCATTATCAATTAACACCCTTTTGATTCCCTTAGCATGCATACTCACTTGTATGAATAAAGGAAAACCTTGGTGAATAATATATTTTGATGGTAAATATTTTGGATCAAAGGTAATAATATTTAAATTTATTTATTTATATATTTCATAATATCTATAAAATAAGTTGGTTCAATATCACTTAGTACTTGGGTCTCAAATAATGCTTCATATAAAATATCTTTGTAGATAGTAGACTACTTTAGGAGTTCAAGGATTGAAATTTTAGCATATTGTTTCTCGATTGGTAAATAAGATCACATCCTTTTGATTTGATAAAAATATTATGCTTAAGATAACCTATTGTATAGTAACATGTGGATGGATAGGTTGGGCACTATTACCTTTTTGGGTAGTGACAACATGGATCATAGAATCCAATATAAGACATGCGCTAATAATGGTTGTTGGATGGTATTTATCATTTTAATATGATGTATGGGGAAAAATGGTTGGGATCATACATGTTGGCATATGTATACCATATATATAGTATTGTAAAAGGAGTTGTAGAAATAACCTAGATTCTTATCTTTTATTAGCCTTTTATTTAAGATAGCAATGTATAAAACATAAAAACAAGAGTTACTATGAGATAATGTAAAAGGAATTAAATTATATATGCATCCATGATTAATATATTTAAAATAAATGGAAATATATTTTTAAAATATTTACATTTTAGAGATCATAAATCAAAGAAAAGAATTAGGAGACCCTAAGTCTACTAGGGTTTAGAGACCAAGGGTCAAGTTCACCAAATGTTTAACCCTAAATTTTAGATAAGGGTATATAAGGTTAATAAGATTATATTAGATTTTACACAAGGGTGGTAAAATAACCTAATAATCAAGTCAATTATTAGAAAATCCAAATAAAATAGTATTATGATTTCATAAAACTAAGATTGCTATTTTTTTAAAAATAAATTACAACTATTGATAGAAATCACAATACATTAGAAACAATGATACTTAACATTTTATTATTCAAATTAAGGTATGAGTTAGAACATGCTATAAGTGGACTAGAATATGATCCTAGAACATTCATCAAATTCTATAAATTATGTGGCCTAAGAAGCTTGCATTATATTTGGATAGTTGCATCAATGCAAGTGTCTAACTCTACTATAGGTGTCCTATATGGAATACTAACTATATATGGATGAAACCAATTGGAACCTTCTAGATTTTATGTCACCTTTCTTCTGATATCTTCATAACATTCACACATATTTTCATTCTTTGTCAAATGATCAAACCCTATCTCTTCAGCCATGGAGTGAGTGTGGAAAAAAATAGTTAGTGGGATCACAGTGTCAAGATGACTCCAAAGACCCCTCTATCAATAGATGTTGCCTAAGTATCAAATACTCTGAAAAGGTCCCTCTACTAATTTAGTTTTCCCTTATGTGTTGGCTTATGTGTGCATAAGGGTGCAAGGTGTGATAAGAAAAGGCATGCAGTGACCTAGCTTATAACTTGTCATATATGGCTCATGGGATGTTATTTGAATGTTTTCGACCTATAAAAATGTTAATCCTATGATTTCAATAAAAATAGGGAATATTTACTCACTTGAATGCTTGTTTGAGTGATTTTTGGTATATTTCCTTGTGAGTTGTATGTGAATTCTAGGTAAGGAATGAATGATGGTTGATCTTGTATATATACCATTCCCTTTGGGAAATATCTCATGTTAAAGCACTTAGGCTGACCTTTTGAATATGTTTATTTTTAAAATTGGATGAATTTCGATCACTAGCTACTTTTTAAGAAAATGGACACTTGTGTCGACATATGTGTTCCCCTGGAACACGTGCCTAGGAAGCTATAAAATAGGTACAAATCTAAAACTAGTAGTGAAGGATAATAATCAGGTTTAGATCCTTTTACACACTATACAAGGCTTGGGTCATTAGAATAATAATGATAGGATTAAGAGATAATTAATTTGGCACAAAGAAATAATGAATGTGAGCTTTCTAGTACCAGGAAGGTCTAGAACCAAAAAGTAAAACCATGATAGGTATTTTATAAGTGTACAAGATCAATTAATATATAAATTATATTTTATTATCTACAAGTTCTAATAAATTTGAAGATAAATAAAAACCACTTTCCATTGAATGTGTAAACTATTTTATAGTCTATATTCATGTGAACTAGTATCTTGCCTTTTGAATTTGAAAAATGTATATATGTTCATGAACTAGTATCTTGTCTTTTAAATTTATGAAAAATGATATTTAATTCCATACATTTATATTCTTAATTTTAATTCTATGTCAAACCTATAATTCTTATTCATGTAACTATTTTGCATATGCCCACACTTATGCATCCAATTATATATCATTTTGTACTCAATTATTTGTAAAGTGAATGCATATGTATGTCATATTCCCCCATAATTTTTATTAATGTGAAAATATATTCCATATATCTAATTTATAAATTACTTTGAATCTTTGAAACCCATAATCTATCCTAACCTCTAATTTTTATGTTCATGAAGACTTAAATATCTAAGACAATCCAATTGTAATGCCCCACTTTTTAGATGAGGGATGTAGCCTAAAAGCTACTCATCTCAAAATAAGAGCTAGTTATATCATGTGATAATTATATAATCATGTCATAATGTGAAGGGTATGTTATCTAGTATAGTGTATGTCATCATGGCATGTATCAAAAATATGTAATACAAGGCACATGAGTGTTATGACTAAATAAATTTAGAAATGAGGTACATAGTAAATTAACCACATATGATGAATATTATGTAGTAAAATTACATGATATGGATCATGGAACCATTAATTAGGCACAACACACAATGCCGCAGACTTTCATGTAGTGTCACATAATTTCACATAAAATTCCAAGGGCTACAAATAAATGACATAAACAAGTCACAAAAATCAAGACCAAGGGCCACATGCAAAGGACATAAGGATGTCACACACAAGACCAAGTGGCCACACATAATAAAAAAGAAATGTCTAGCCTATCATGCAATAAATTTAAAACATATAAGGGTCACAGAACAAGTGAAAACCAATCTACACCATCCATACATATCAATTACAAATCATATAAAAGTAACATATCCATGTAACATAATGTGAGATATGAATAACTATCAAGACACTTGTAAGATATGTAGCTCAAAATGATAGATATAATATAGATAGATATAACCTTCGATAATGTAACCTATAGAATAAAATTTCCTTTACATAGGCATGCTCACTAGGTGGAGAACAGTTCAATATTTAAGAATCCTTGTATAATATGTATGTCATGCATTACACTCATATAACTTATGAAATGCATGTGTGTAAAAAAAAAATGCTATTAACAAAATATGTGATGGATAACATATGTAAAGAAGTAAAGTAGTAAATCATGTTATGCTTAGGTCCTTATTTGTGAATTTATTTTGGAATATTTTGATTTTTTTAAATTTTTTATTTTATTTATATTTTTGAAATATTTGATGTGTGAAAAATTTAAAAGAAAATGGACAATGAGTCCATCAATGGGAGGATCATAGTGCATACTCATATCATAGAATGGAAGGATGACTTTATATAAATGAAAAGTGTTACATGTCAATGAATCATAATTTGAAATGTATCTAGTGTATAATTTAACCATCATGATCATTTCTCATAGATTAATGTGTAAGATGTGTAACTCTAGAAGGTGAGATACATGGTAGAATCTATTATATAGTAAAACAAAATTTTATTACCTATTTTATTTGTTGAACATTTTAAACCATATGCACCATTGTCTTAGAATGCACTTTACAAGATGAATACCTTTTTTACTCTGAATAACTAATTAATGTGTATCTCATTTTATAGGAGGGTGGACTACTCTTCTATGAACTGATTGTATAGAAATATTTTACATATGTGCAAAAATTGAATTGTCATTATGCTTCTTAGTAGGTGTAATAACTAATTGTGGTTTAGGGGGGAAAGTAGGAGGAGATGCCACTAAATTTATAGGGTATTCATATAAAATTATAAAATCATTTACCACCTCATTAAAATGTATATATTTTCTATAATGATGTATTGTGTGTGTAAATATGCAAAGTTTTTGTATCCAAGGGAATCCTAATAACATGTCAAAGGCCAATATGCCTGGTAAGACTAAGAATACAGTATCCATTGTTATTGAGGCAACCTGAAGAGGTATCATTATATGTCCAATAATATTTTGTGTATTTTGATTGAATGATTTAACTGAATTTGATGTGTCTTGTAAATATCAATTTTTATATCATAGAGTGTTAATATATTTCAATGTGCATGAATTTTCACTTGACCTATTATTAATCATGACACTTTGTATATGTTTTTTGTTAATATAATATTGAATAAAGAGTGCATGTATATTTGAACAATAATCAACAATCTCACTATCATCATAGTACAAGGTGTTGATGCACTTATAATTATACAAATCATACCATCAATTGGATATTCATTTATCAAAGGCAGAGGATACACATTGTATGCATGATGTACCTCTTGTACTCCTTAGTTTCTACTACTTCATGCTTTGAAAATGGATTAATAAATATTTTCAAATTTTTATTTTTATTTTATTATGGTCAATCCTCTACTATGGGTGTTCTTAACTTGATAATATTTTCATTAATAAGATATTGTATTTTATGCCTTAGCCTATAACACTTATTTTATAATGTCTAATGCATCTATGATAGTCAAAATATATGTTACTATAAAATTCGTTATGTTGAGGCTTAGTAATATCAACTTATAAGGGTGGAGGGGGAGATATGAGATTGCACTTAAGTAAATTTTGTATCAATATATGGGGAGTTGATGGTAAACATGAAAATTACCTCCTTGGTGGAGTTGTTAATTAAATTTTATTTGTTGGTTGTGATATTTCATTGGCTATTAATTTTAATTCATTATTTATTTCATATATTTGACCTTGTCACTTGGTTTTATTTAATACTATTATTTTATGTAGTTGGATCATTTTTTTCATACTTAATTTTTTTTCAAAACTATGGGTTTAGCTTCTCATTATTTCACTATATGGCATAACTCATCAAAAATTTGAAGTCATTGAGCATAATAGATTCATGAAGTGGAGCAAGTAATATTTTTGTGATGATATCTCATAATTGTTTGTCTACCATATAATTATTAAACTCAACTAGCATATGTTTTTATTGAATTTAACATATTCACCGATTGGCTCATTAGACCTTTGTTTGAGCTTAGTAATTTTTGAATAAGATAGTTTTTCACCAATGTTAATTATATAAGTGTGATAGAAAATAATATACCAAACATTTAATTATTTAACTAATTGGATTGGAAGATGATGTAACTATTAAAAATCATATTATTTTAGACTTCATAAAATTATATTGGTTAATAATTTGTCTTTATATGCATAATCAAAGCATGTTGCATGAAATGATCTAAGATGTTATTCAATTTCACCTTTGACTTCATATAGTGTATTCTTAGGATCTAAAAATCATATCATTAATAGGTAAGATGCTATCTCAGGTCCCAAATGGTTATGAAGCAAACTATGGGATTCCATTAAATGACTAGTTCTAGGAAGATATTTATCTATCTATAACAACTTTGCATGCAAGGTAGTAATAATATACTTAAGGGAATGTGTATTATGAAATGTTGGTGGTGGACCATGTGTATTAATAAAATAAGGTGTGTTTAATGATTTTGTGTAAATAGGCATATTAATTTATTTTAATCCTTGTGATGACCTCATACCTAGGGATGATATCACATATGTAACTAGAGATTTTGATATAGGAACCAAAGAAATAGTAGAAATAACAAAAATTGAAGTGGAATTATTAACAAACTTAAAGTAAATTCATGTTTTTATGCTTGATATGTTTCAATATTAGCTTGATGTGCATTCTTAGATGCTAGGAGAATTTGGACAATCTTGTCCACTTGTTTTGGATATTGATAAAGTCCTTGCCAAAAAATTGATAATTTTTTAACCTTTTTAAGAATTATCCCATTAAGTTCATTGAGATAAATTCTATTGAAGCCCTCAATATTATCTTGATTATTTTTTAGTTTCATTATCTTGGTTTTCATGTTCATCATCAACATTATTTTTTATTTATACATAGCTATAAATAGTTGTATTAATAATTTGATAAAAAAATTATATGTATTATCCATTTTAGAATTTATAAAATAAATATGAATATGATCTATATTTATTCCACTTAATCAATCTTTTCACTTTATATTAATAAGGGATCTGACCTTATTAGGTGGAATAAGCTAGAATCATGCAATAAAAAGGAAAAAACTAGAATGTGTGTAACTAGATAGGGTGTGTTTAATTTGTAGGATCTCACATATACTAATTCTAGTCATAAATATTGAACAAGGCTCAAATGGACACTAACTATAGAGGATTCCACCATCCCATAGCTACATTATCCCATCTCTAAGGTATTTTGAGAGTAAATTCTCAGGGCTAACCACTTACCAATACACTACAAATCCAAACAACTCAAGGCTTCCTATGGCTTAAATTAAAAAATCCTATGTGTTTATGATATATCATGTGGTACATGGAATTTAAAGTTCATATATAGTGTTTTTAATGGCTTGAGTATTGGATTATTACTCCTCACACCATGGCCTAAGTGAAACTAATTAATATCATTGTAATATAATAATGTTAATCCTAAGAGTAATTGTAGGAGATATTATATCTTATAGTGGTAGTTAGATAGTCTTTTTATGATGCTGAAGAGTCTTCTTAAAATATGAAATGAATAGTCACATTATTGGTAAAATATTATTTTAATCTTTCATTATTTGTTAATGTAATAAATTTTGTTTACACCAAATCTTATTATTTTATTATCATTATATTACTGACCTAAAATTGGTATCAAAGCACAAGCTTCATTAATTTATTTTTTACTTATCCATTCTTCCTCTTTGCATATTTCATTCTAATCCAATCAAAATGTTTCAAAATTAGTTATATTAATGTTTAATACTATGCAGTGTTGAATCAAGATTATTTGTGAAGGCATTTTGGCATATTACACTATTTTAGTGAGGTGTATTACTCATTTTCTTACCTAAATCAAGGATTTTATTTTTTTATAAAAGCATTTCATCTATTGAATAAGAGTTTTGAATTATTTTATGACTGGATATTATTTTTATTTTCTATTTATCTGCAAATAAACTCTTCATTGGTATAAATTTTAATGTTTTTGACTATATATGATCATTTTTCTAACTTTTTAAAATCTGTTGAGTCTAATGTTTTTGACTATATATGGAATCTATATTAACTTTGATTAGATAATTTTTTGTAGTTTGTAGATTATGTGTCAGTTTCAATAATTTGTATACATGTGTGCCTAAGTATTATCCTCTTGAGTGGGGTATTACCTCCTCTTTGGTTACATGGAAACATTCATATTTATGTTATTTTCTCAAAGGACTACATGGAGTTGAAAATTCCATCCAAAAAAGGTGTTTCAACTTAAATCTAACCTTCCAAGTGGATCTTAAACAAGAGATAAGTAAATTATATTTCATTTTATCCTTTTCCTTAGATAAAAACACAATCACTGAATGGATAATTTTATGACAAGGGAATAATAAGAAAAAAAAAATCATTTTTCACTTATTCAAAAGAAAAAAGTCATTTTTAAACCAAAATTTGTTTATGTTTTCAAAATTAATATTTAGTTAAAAAATAAATCATATTGTGAAAATAAAAATAATTCACAATTTTTGGTATCAATAGTACCTATGGTTAATGTTTATGAGTCATTAACATGATTGAATTAATCCACTTATAGCCTAAAATAGCTAAAATAATGGAATTTTTGGAATTGTCTCAATAAAATACTAAGGATAAATAAAGGAAAATCATATTTTTCCATTCCATTTGTTACCATTTATGACTGTTGCTTGGCATACATCCTAAAAATGAACAGGAACACTCTAAATATATAGGGTTATCATGCCCATGTACAAGGAACTATCATTAAATGAGTGTTGTAGATAAATAAAATCATTTTCATGTACTTCCTAGGTACCACATACCATCTTGTGCTCCTATTTTTTCACATCTCTTTCATTTACCATTGGGTATACAAAAAAGACAAGTTTATTCCATGTTCCAATATGTATATATGAAGGGTGAGCATATAGAGAGTCTTGGTATATGGATTAGGTGGTATGTAGAAAACAACACATTTTTGGAGTGGTAGATAACCATTCCATCTCTTAATATAAAAAATATGCATTTAATAAAAACTATTATTAATAAAAACCTAACCATAAAATATACCTAGTTATAATGGTATAGATAGGTTGAGAACACACTTATCTTCAATTAATTTTGGTTCAACATCTATGACTTAGATGATCAACCTATCCAACTAAAATAATTAAATAATATACCATCCTATAAGTAGAATAATTCAAAAGCATTGGCCTTGATGAGGGCCTTAGTTGATGTATAGGTGTTTTTTAACATTTATGAGTGTGACACTCCTTGGTAACCATTTCTAAAAATTTAAGGACATTTGATTCTCACTTACAATTTTATTTCCTATAGTTGTAATGTAAATTGTTCAATCTTGAGTTGAAAAATGGAGATGTCATGAGTTTGGCTTCTGAAATTTATGAAATCAAACATGATGATAATGTATCTAGTATAAAATTTTATATTTACATGACCACATTAATAAATTATATTCTTCTTGCATACTCAACCTACTTGGAGTATTTACAATCAAACAATCTATTAAACACTCACATTGATAGCTGATTGAGAAAATACCCAAGATAGAAAAATCCTCAAGGATAAAAATGAATGACATAGGAGAAATTTATTGTTATTCTAATAAAAATGGAAACTATTCTATGAATACATTAAATTAAAGATAAAAATGGAAAAATAAAGGGAGAGGTGGAAAATCAAAATAACAATATTCAACATCCAGAAAAACATAATGCGAAACAACACTTGTTTGTAAAATGTTGTGAAAGGAAAACGAGTAATGAGACCCATAAATTAAAAACCATGGGATAAAATTGAAACCTACAACAAAAAAAGGCAGAAAGGAGAAGAATAAAAAAATAGAACTAGATTCAGCTCATTTTTCTTAAGAATGTATGATTTCCATCTCTAATGAATCGAATAATTCCTAAGAGATATCAACATGGGATAACACTTATGTTATAAATATTAGTTCCCCATAAAATTTGACTTTACAAATGGAATTATTTTTAGAGTTTTATAAATAAAACTATGGTCTAGTATTTTTGACAAATAAAACAAGTCTTCAACCTTAAGGCAAATGATTAATTCGACTCAAGTCACCATGACATCCAAAATTTTATCTAAAATTCTATAGAACTTCCATAGTTGAGAAAATATATTTTATATTGTTCTCAATCAAAAATAGGTCCATTCCATTACATTGGATGATCAAGTGGTGAAAGTGACAAGGAAATGTGATAACATAGTCATCATTATTGGATATGAAGAAGGGAAATTTATAAAACTCAGGGGTGAGAACTCAATGCCAAGAATTTTTCTTATCTCAAAAAAGAATTAAAACCAACAAGAATTATCTAGAATGACATATTTGGGCACACTCACTATGAAAAACATTTGAATAATGCAATAAAATGGTGTTATAGGATTGTTGACACTTCTTAAAACATTGACAAGTGTGAATTTTGTGTATTGGCCAAGCATGAAATAGAACCATTTAAAAAATTTGAATGGAAAGGTGATAGTAAATTAGAATTGGTTCACTCATATCTATGTTCTCTTCCAATCCCTTCCATTATTATTGATAATTACTTCATCTTGTTCATTAATCAATATAGCATAATAATTGGATTTATTTTATGAAGAAGAAATTAGAAGATTTTGATGCATTTAATCTTGCATTGAGACACTTTGAACTAATAATGATGGTGAATTTAGTTAAAAGGTGGTTGAAAATTATCTCAATTAGAATGGAATCAATCATCATCTCATAGTCCCTTACACTCCTCAGCAAAATGGAGTTGTTGAGAAAATGAACAAAATTTTGATGAACATAGTTTAAATAATGTTGTATTTAAACTGATAAATATGCATTTATATAAATAACTAAAAAAATGGTATACCTATGCAACATGTCACCATCAATAGACATATAAATGAAGATTACCTATGAATTCTAGTGCAATCATATCCTTTTTGTGTGAATATTCATATTTTTAGATTTACATCATACATACTGATTCCCAAGGATAAAAGGAATAAACTAGAACATAAGATTTGTAAACACATTATTTTTGGATACTCATAGTCTTCAAAAGCATATAAGTATTTGATGAGAATATCGATAAATTTATCATTACAAGAGATGTCTTATTTTTTGAAACTATAAAGGACATGGAACTCATATTTCAAGATTTGAATTGACTTGATAAACATGATAAATTGTATGTTTTCAAGGAATTTGATATAGAGGTTTCAAATAGTGAAGGGGGAACCTAAAATTGTGAAGCAATTGAGTCTATATTGATCCTATAATTAAAAATTACACTTCCCCTTAAGATGAAAATAAAAATTCATCAAAGGATGATTTGATGTCAAAAAATTAAGGAGATTCAAATCCAAAAGAAAGGCATGAGTGATTTCTAAGGCTACACTAAAAAATATACCAAAATGGGCCAAACAAACATTATAAGATGTCAAATTTAATGAGGTTGTAAAAATATGTAGGAAAAGTGAACACATAGTCATACAATAATAATACACATTCCTATATGAAATTCAAGGTAAGATATAAAACAATACATTGAAATAACTTCTAAAATAATAATTCAACAATGATTTTATCTCTAAATTCACTTGCTTCAAACAAGTTATAAATTTTGATGTATATAAAAATGCAATGATAAGTGAGTATGATACGTTGGTAAAAAATGGAACTTGGGAACTTATTGATCCTTTAATAAATTTTAAACCTATTGGATATAAGTGGGTATTTAAAAAAAATTAAAAATTAAATGGATCACTTTAGAAACATAAATAAAGTATTGTTGCAAATGGGTATGCTCAAAAATAGGGAATTGATGACAATGTAATCTTTGTACAAATAGTGAAATGTACTACTAGTCACACTATGTTGGCTCTGATAGCTCAAAAAAATGTAAATTAATGCAAATGGATGTCAAAAATACATTTATAAATTGTGATCTCAAAGAGAGAGTGTACATGACTCATCCCAAAGGTTTTTCCATAAAATTCCAAGATCAAAAAGTGTGAAAACTAGATAAGTAATTGTATGGTTTGAAACAGCCCAAGATCATGGTACCAAAAACTAACTAAACAACTCTTGAACATTAACCTTAAACATTTTTTATTTATAAATATGTAACTCTTTTTTACAAATTAATTCTATTTATAGTGGTGTATATGGATAATGTGTTCAACATAATAAATAATGAGACCTACACTATGAAATTCAAATCAGATTTGATAAATTACTTTGAAATGAAATATTTATCTTCATTATTATTTGGGTATTGAAGTGATTCATGTTGGTGTAGGATATTCATTATTCCATTTAATTACTAAATGGATAATTCCTACAATTGTAACTTTGGCTTATTTAGGTGTGATAAGAGGTTAAGTGGGTGAGAGGGTGAGTTCCACCTAGAGTTCAATTGAGTACCATTGTTAGTTCTCCTATGAGCTCCATAGTGAGTTACACTCAGTTTAACTATGAGTTCTCTTGTGAGTTAACTCCCCTACTCCTTTATATTCCTCTTCACCATGCTATTATAATTATGCAAAGATGATTAGTGTTGAGAAAAGTTATACAAAGAGGTGTAGAGCAGATAATTGGTAAGGCATTTAATACATAACACAATTATTACACATCTTGTATGTTTCTAAATATGGATAAGGTCATCATTATTGTAGGATGCTTGTGTGTTCACTCTACCAAAATATCACCTACTGGCCTATTTTGGCATGGTATCAGAGCATAGGGTTCTATTAAACATCAAGTATATTTGTTTGATTTATTTTTTTGTATTCTCTTAAATTTATTAAGAGAAATTTGCATATTTCTCGTATGTTAGCATTTTCATGTGCTTGTATTGGTTGTATAAGTTTGAGTTGTGAAAATTTATAAAGATACATTCAAAGAAGCATTATTTCCATCACTTTTACATAATTGTTTGCCTCTTCTCTATTGTCTCACATGGCCTACTCACACTATTCATGAACATCTGAGTCTAAATATGCCTCAATGATTGTTGGGTGGATGGACGTAGCTCCATGCCTCCAAATATGCCTCCCACATAACTCCAATAGGCCTCTCAAACTTAAACTACCACTTATAATTATTAA
The DNA here is from genome assembly GCA_037957365.1 of Torreya grandis. Lineage (NCBI taxonomy): Eukaryota > Viridiplantae > Streptophyta > Pinopsida > Cupressales > Taxaceae > Torreya > Torreya grandis. Next base: position 732,280 of record JARHVA010001446.1, on the reverse strand, counting down.
TATCACAGACTCTACAAGCCCTTTGTGCCATTTAATAATTTTGGCTACCATTCAAAAATTGAAAAGAAATGGAGTGCTAAGGTTTTTTATTTTGTGTTCCATCTTCTATAGTTACTCCACCATAGCCATTGTTGTAATGCTAGATCTCTAGATTGATGCATATCCTTGGTTGATCTCCATGACATAGCTCCTACAGATTAGATCAGATCATATATCTCTCCTCCAACCATGCTTAGTGGGGTTCCAAATCCAAGACTACATTTTGGTTATTGGTATGGTTGTCACTTGACCACTTAGAATCATTTTGATGATTGCATGAAGACCAGAGGAGTAATTGTGAGCAGTTGAAGATCTGATCATGTGGTGACCTGCATGATAGTCTAAAACAATCTATGTATTTGACAGTAGCATGTTCAACTCTAGGTCTCCATGTAGATGTTTTAAGAGGCATAGATCTCATGGCTAGGCATGGCAATGCAATATATTGCATGCTAAATTTATTTCCTCTAATGGTGGTGTAGTATACTATATGTTTTTGAGTGCCTAATTGTACTTCATGTGCAATGGCAGTTTAAACTCCCATTTCATGCATTTGATTATCATGTTACACATTAGAAGAAAGGCCTTTCAAATGAACTAGCATAGTGAAGTTGTCACAAAAATCTAATCATCGAATTGTAGCATATATCATTACAAATTTAGGGCCTGCATCAGCCCATGCCATTTTTGTAGTGAAATGAGCCACAAAAAGAGTGGCATCATCCTCCAGCTAGGTTTCTTCCTCAATGATGACACCTCTTTTTGGTCCCCTCTTTTCCTTTGCTAAAGTATAAAAACTTAAAATACATAATCTGCCTAAAATAATTTTAAAAAAATTGCTATTTTTTAATTATTAATTGAAAAATAACTTTAATTTTTGTTAATGAAAAACTTCAATATAAGGGTTTTTTAGAACAGTCCATGTAAAGGTGACTAGGTAAGTGTTTTCTAAATTTCATTGATGTGAGAAGCTTTGTGGTTTAGTGACAATTCCAATGGGTGGTTACACAACATGCTTTATGTTTGAACCTGATGAGTATCTAAACTTTAAGTGAAATTTAATTAAATAGGCCATTAATGATGGAAAATGTATTTTACTATAACTTTTGACTAGTAACTCAGAATTGAGTGCCACTTTTTTCATTGGTGCATATTTTTTCTTCCTCTTTCCATTGGTCTATTTTGTTTTTTTAAATTAACTCACGTTATCAAGTGCCATATTCAGGGGGGTTATGGCCCTATTACTTTCTACATCATACATTGTGCACTAATTGCTCTAATCTATATGGACTTATTTTCAGCCTGGTCTAAATTCCATCTATAGAGCATGTACCATTATTTTCCATTAATCTAGAATAAATTTCTCACTTAGATGCATTATTGGCTATGCCTGATGTCCCTTTTATGAGTGTGCTTGAGGGGTTCATTGTAGAGTATTTTGTGCAGTTGTGACTTTCTTAGTGTCTTTTCTTGGTCATGTCGACAACATTTGAGAGAATCTAGATGAGGGAGTTATTTCATCTCCATTGATCCTTCTTGGAAAGTACAATTATGTTTTGTGGTGTGCTTACATGGATCACTTACATACAAGAATCATATTCTATTTTTATATGGATAAATTATTTCACCCACTGATCATGTTCGGTTCAATAAGTGGGATAATAATTATCACAAGATTTTCACCACTCTATTATTACATGTTTCCATGGATATTCATTACCATGTCTAACATATAGAGTGTCCATGTACTATTTAGAGCATACTATAGAGTCTTTTAAGTGATCCTATTGAGATTTATGTCACACCTCCTCCTCTATTTCATATTATCTCTTCAAAGACTATTGTACTCTCACATCATGATTTTATTTCTTTTGATGATACATCCATAGTGTATAATGTTATTTCTTCTATCGAAACCTCATATAGAGTGAGATTCTGTCAGACCTTAGTTAACTCATTACAGATTCTACATCCATTCTTATGTAGATTGTTGATCTTATAGAGCCTTCACAAACTTACATTTATGAGGACTTTATTATTTATAGTATGAGTACACACATAGAGAGTATTGATGACTCATATGTTATTGTGTACATTCATCTTGTAGATCAGAGTGATTCATCTATAAACTAGTCTTCAGTTTTGATGGTTGTTAGGCTTTGCCCTTCTATTCTCATGGACATTATGTCAGTGAATGTTCCATGTCTATCTTATTCTCTCCCCTTCATTGCCATATTCTACAGTTAGTATTGTGATATCTCATTAGACTTTGGCAAATTCAAGCATTATCAAGGAGAAATTTGAGCATTTTCTAGAGAACACATCTTAATTCTTACATGCACTCCACTTGAGTGGAAATTCAATAATTTGATAGCTTGTGGTTATTTATTATGAGAGGAAGAGACAAAATTTTTTGTAGATAGACCTACTAAAATATTTTCCATGTGACATTTTGTCCATATTTTATCTCTCTTCTTTGTGGAGGCACACATCCTTGATATTTTGTAGGATACTAGGATCATCACTATGTACTTAGGTACCTCATCAAAACTCATTATCGAGACCCAATTTTATAGCTAAACTAAGCTATGCTTAAGGGGAGGGGGGGGGGGGGGGTGTTAGAGTGGCCTTTCTAGTCCCTTATTTTCTTTACCTCTCTTTTGGAGGGGAGTTTTTTTCCACTAGGTTTTCTCCTTTTACTCCACTTATTGAGAGTTGCATTGTACATGGTTACCTCATCAGGGCTTGTTATTGGGACCCATATTTTCATATTTTCCCACCTAAGCAATGCTTAAGGGGGGGAGGGGGGTGTTGATGTAGGATATTAATTATTCCATTTACTTATTAAGTGTATAATTCCTACACTTTTAGCTTTTAGCTCACTTTAGCTGGAGTTCAATTGAGTACCATTGTGAGTTCTCTTATGAGTTCCATAGTGAGTTACACTCAATATAACTATGAGTTATCTAGTGATTTAACTCCCTTACTCATTCTTTATATTCCTCTTCACCATGTTATTGTAATCATATAGAGCTCATTAGTGCTATTGAGAAATAGATTTAATTTTTTTAATTAAAACCTTCAATATAAGTTTTTTTTAGAAAAGTCCACGTAAAGGTGACTAGGTAGGTGTTTTTTTAATTTATTTTATGTGAGAATTTTTTTGGTTCAGTTCTGATTCCAATGGGTGGTTACACAACATACTTTTGAACTTTAACTGCAATTTAATTAAATAGGCCATTAATGATAGAAAATGTATGTTGCTATAACTTTTGACTGGTAACTCAGAATTGAGTGCCACTTTTTTCAAAAGTGAATATTTTTTCATCCTCTTTCCATTGATATATATTTTTAAAAAATTCACACAAGTTATAAATTTCCATATTCAGGGAGTTATGGGCCCTACTACTTTCTTCAGCATACATTGTGCACTGATTGGTCTAATCTATATGGACTTATTTTTAGCATAGTCTAAAGTCCATATATAGAGCATGCACCATTTTCCCCCTTAATCCAAAATAGAATTCTCACTTGGATGCATTATCTACTATTCCTAATGTCCCTTTCATGAGCATGCTTCAGGGGTTTATTGCAAAGTATTTTATATAGTTGTGCACTTTCCTAGTGTATTCTCTTATTTATTTCAATCCCATTTGAGAGACTCTAGATGTGAAGAGTTGTTTCATCTCTATTTATCCTTATTTGGAAGTACAATTATGTTTTGTGGCATGTTTGCATGGAACACTTGCTCACATACAAGAATTATATTCTATTTCTATGTGGACAGATTCTTGCACCCACTGATCTTGTTCAATTCAATAAGTGGGTTAATAATTGTGACAAGGTTCTTTACATCCTATTACTACATGTTTCCATGGATCTTAATTGCCATGTGGAACATACAAAGTGTCCATGTACTATTTGGAGTATACTATAGAGTCTTTTCAGTAATCTTTCTAAGATTTATGTCACACCTCCTCCTCTACTTCTTATTATCTATTCTAAGACTATTGTACTCTCACCTCTTAATTTAATTTCTTGTGATGATACATCCATAGTAGATAGTGGTCTTCCTTCTGTCAAGTCCCCACTATAGGATGAGATTCTACTAGACCTTAGTTATCTTGTTGTAGATTCTACATCCATTCCTGTGCAGATTGTTGCTCTTCTAAAACCTTCATAGACTTGGATTTCTAAGGACTTTACTATTTATATTATGAATACACACATAGAGAGTATCAATGAGTCATATGTTCATGTGGATGTTCATCTTGTAGATCTGGGTGATTCATCTACAGACTAGTCTTCAGTTTTAATGGTTGTTGAGCTTTTCTCTCCTATTCGCATGGACATTCTTTCAACAAATGTTCCATGTCTATCTTATTCTCAATTTTTTCTCTCCCCTTCATTATATTATTCTTTGTTACTATATTATACAATTAGTCCTATGATATCTAATTAGACTTTGATACATTCAAGTATTAGTAGGGAGACATTTGAGTACTTTCCATAGATATACATCTTGATTCCTACACATATTCCACTTGAGTGAAAATTTAACAGTTTGAAAACTTGTGGTTTCTTTATTTTGAAAGGAAGAGACAACATTTCTTGGTATAGGAACGTACTATAAAATTATCCATGAAATATTTTGTACATATCTTCTCTCTCTTCTTTGTAGAGGAACACATCCTTCATATTTTATAGGATATTGGGATCATCACTATGTACTTAAGTACCTCATCAGACCTCATTGTTGGGACCCAATTTTATATCCAAACTAAGCTATACTTAAGGGGGTTGTGGGAGTGGGATTTCTAGTCCCTTATTTTCTTTGTCTCTATTTTGAGGGGAATTTTTTTCCATTAGGTTTTCTCCTTTTACTCTACTTAATGAGAGTTACATTGTACATGGGTACCTCATTAAGCCTTGTTGTCAAACCCCATCTTTTCTTCCCACCTAAGGTATGCTTAAGTTGGGGTGTTAGTGTAAGATATTCATTATTCCATTTAATTATTAAATGGATAATTCCTACACTTGTAGCTTTAGCTTACTTAGGTGTGATAAGAGGTTAAGTGGGTGAGAGGGTGAGTTCCACTTGGAGTTAAACTGAGTACCATTGTGAGTTCTTTTATGAGTTTCATAGTGAGTTACACTTAGTCTAACTATGATTTCTCTAGTGAGTTAACTCCCCTACTCCTTTAAATTCCTCTTCACCATGCTAATGTAATCATGTAGAGCTAATTAGTGCTAAGTAGAGTTGTGTAAAGCATTGTAGAGTAGAGAATTGGTAAGCAAGGCATTTAATATAGAAGACAATTATTGCACATCTTCTTGCATGTTTCTAAGTATAGATAAGGTCATCATTGTTTCAGAATGCTTGTGTGCTCACTCTACCAGAAGATCACCTACTGGCCTATTCTGACAATTCAAAAGCCAAAGTATATCTTCATCTCTTAACAAAACTACATTGGTGAAATTTTAAACAATTTGATACTGACATATTGTAAGCCATTTAGTAACACCATGGAAATTTTTTTAAATTAATACTAGAAGATACCAAAAAAATAGTAAATGCTACTGAATAGAGATATATAATTAAAAGTATGATTTATATGACCAAAATTAGACCAATCTTATTTTTCACGATTGGTGTTCTTTTGTGATTCATGAAAAAAAACTCGATAATGTCACTGAGTAGTAGAAAAAAACATTACATTTATATCTCAAATGAACATAAATTTTTGGTCTTAGATACATCAAGGAAAATGACTTTGAACTAGTCAAATAATTAGATTCTGACTATGCTAGTGATTTTGAATATGGTAAATCTACTTTAGGTTTTCTAATGACTTTGGAAATAATAGTTGTCAATTGTAAGTCAAAGAATCAATCAGTTTAAAAAACTTATTCAAAAAAATTATAATACATGATAGATTCAAAGGTAACCAGTTAAATTTTGTGGCTCAAAAGGGTTCTTTCATATTTGTTAGAACGATAGGGTTCATCAATGCCTCTCGTAGTTGAAAAGACATTTGCATTTCAAATGAAAAATAATATAATATTTCACGAATGAACCAACCACATTGACACCAAATTTAATCTTATCCAACCTTATTTTAAATATGTAAAATTAAAATTTCTACATTGTCTTACTGTAGATCAATAAAAAACATATTGATAAAAGCACTAGGAAGATAAAATTTTAATTTTTATAAGGGCATGCTTGGTCTCTCAATAACCCCTACATATTAAGGGATTATGTAATATTATTATAAAATAATAATTTTAATCCTAAGAGTAATTGTATGAAAGATTTTGTCTTGTATTCATAGATAGATAGTCTCTAGAGGAAGCTCACGTGTCTTCTTAAAATATGAAGTGAATAGTCACATCATTGGTTATATATTATTTTAATATTTCATTCTTCATTAATGCAATAATTTTTTTTTGTACCAAATCTAATTATTGTATTGTCATTCCATCCTTAGCCTAAAAAACCAATAACAACTTTATCCAGAATGGCAACTCTTATGAATTTTACAATTGTCAGAACATAGTTCTAGAAAATAAGAAAAAAATATGAAAAATAAACAAAATAAAATATTTTTGTGTATGGAAATAAAAAATAAATTAAAAACCCCTATGTCAAAGACAAATCCTAGAAAGGATGATCAAAATTCTCTATTATGTAGTGGAATTATACATTCAACTGAAACCCTAAGACACCCATAAAATAAATTGAAAAAAAAATGCACGGGTTCACCAATATGTTTTATGATCATGTGAAACTAATAATTATAAAACATTAAATAAATTAGAATGCTAATATATATAGTTTAACAACAATTCAAATTTCTAATTTGTTTCTATGTTATTTTTATAAAATTTTAGGAATAAAATAACTTATTTTAGATTATGAGATTATGTTGATATAATATTGTGTACATTCATCTAAATGTGTCAACACAAACCTATGATATCTCAAGTTCAAGAATTGGGTGTATGCTTGTGTTTAGATAAGGTCACAATTCCTAGATAATAGTGGATGCTAATCTTACCCATTTACTTTGGACTTGTCCACTTTGATCATGAAAAACTTTTATCTCTCTACCACATGTACTTGTGTCTATTGAGATTATTGAGATATTGTGATTCTATTTATTCCACACATAAACCTTTGTTTCCCTTCTCTTTGCCTTGAAAACCCTAGGTGTGTTTATGAGATCTACATACTTTTTAAGAAAGGAGAAGTGTCAAGGGTTTCCCTAACCCTAATCAACCTTGTTGTTTATTGATCACCACCTACATATTCAAATTATCTAAGGAGGGAATCATGACACACATATTTCTCCCACCTAGTATGATTGTTCAATTTTACTCCTTGAATGTGTGAAATATATATATATATATATATATATATATATATATATATATATATATATATATATATATATATATATATATATATATATATATATGCATTTATGTATGTATATTAATTTGGATTTGATACTTGATAATGTTAGTCATTTACTTGATTTGAAATACTTTATACTTAGCTTGTTACTACTCCTATTGAATGATATTAAATTTGAGAAGAATTGTGAATGTTTTATCAATGTGTAGTAGTGTATAAGTGTTCAATATATAATGAAAAGATATTAATAACGAATGCGTTTGATGACCCAAATGAATATTTTAAATTTTGACATCTAGTATTTAAATGGCATAGGGACAAGGCCATGTTAGGTGGACAGATCCATGGTAGTGAACATTTTTCCAAGTGTGGACTTGTCCCAAAAAATCATGTAAAACTATCCTAAGTTTTAAATTCATTTGAGAATGACATATGATAGTTTGATAATTGACTTGAAAATTATTATATAGTAGTGATGGTGAGTAGAGGGGTCAAAATTATATATAGATAATGAACTATAGGAATAAAAAATAAAAATCATATATTTGATGAAATTCAAGTGGTTCAAGATGTATCCATAATTATAATTATCAAGTACATGTGACCAAATTTAGGTATCTACAAGTATTTAGGAGATCAATAATCTCCCTAGGGATAGAAAATAAATACTTCACAAAAGTTAAAATTATAGTAGATATGATAACCTCAATATAAAAACCTTTATAAAAAAGGTTTCCACTCTCCCTCCCATGCCATATGAATTAATCAATAAACAAGTAGAAACTATGACTATAGAATCTAGGGGATTACCATTATACCTAAGAGTTACATTGTTTATGATTGAATTAGGCACCTAAACCACTAACTTTTAAAAACCTACAATAAGTGTACCCATCACCACAATAGTCCCAAAAATGGTTGAAATTAAGGATATACCATAACCTTCAATACTAGTATGACCCTCCCCATCAATATAACACTACTTAGATCAACGTGGTTACAAAAATATAATCTATGAAATAATCTAAAATAAAAAAATTGGAGGATACTAATAAATTTATATTAAAAAATTCTATAATTTAGAAGGGGTAAGTCATATCTAAGACCACAAAATTTAAGATATAAACTAAAGAACAACTAGATATTTACACTAATTCATCCATGGTAGATGTGGGGGAATTTTTATACATATGAGTGGATAAAATACGAGGATAATTCTTTCACACCAAACAAAGAGATAGGGAAAACATAAACAAAAATACACAAAAAATAGTAGTAAATAAGAAACAAGGAAACACCACTCTTTTACCAAAGACATAATCCTCATAGATCAAAGAATAAGGATAAAAACAAATGGGTGGAGAATAGGCTACCAAACATGGGTACCTAGCATTGCAACACTCATAAAATAATGTACAAATAAAACCAAGAATAGGTAAAATGTACAATGGGGGAAATTTTAAGGGTGGAAAATAATCAAAAAATAACTAATGGATTATGCGTAGATATGTCCATTTCATCTAGATAATTAAGTATGGGTACTTCAACCTAACTTGTAGCAAGAAATTATAAGCACCCAAGACAAGAGCAAGGAATTTAACATCACATTTAAAAAATACAAATAATATTCATTAGATATAGAATTATGGGAAAAAATAATGTCCCTTCACAACAAAGAAAATATATGTAAAATTCAATAGATTGAGTTAAGAAATAAGCAAACAACTAGTCTAGTAAAAGAAACACTAGATAAACAAAAATAAACTTAATATATTAGAGGAGATTGAGGAAGTTGGTGTATACCAAATAAAGGCATTGGAATAAAAATTGGAGGATGAGGAGAAGAGACAAAAATAAATAGAGGAATTAGCCACAAATCAAGCACAAAAAAATCTTGAAAGAGAAAAAAAATAAGATGGAAAAAAAATTGAAAAACAATACAAGCAAAAGTAGCATAGATATCAAAAATAAAAATAGAAGAAGAAATAAAAATAATAGTAGATGAAAAAATAAGAGGAATAAAATCAAGGATAAAAGGAATAAAATAGAAAGAGAAAATATGAGGAAAAACAAAAGAGATAACAACAAGAAAAAGAAAAATAAAGAAAGATAAAAAGGAAGATATAGAAAAAAGAAGACAAGGAAGAAAAATAAAGAAAATAAAAGAAGAGATACACTTGGGATCTCCACAATCATAAGAAAGGGAGTTGAATGTATTTTACATGGTTATCTAGGGGAGATAAAATTTATTCCCTTTTTGTCAACAACACTTGGGTATCCTTTCAAAATAATAAAGGCTAAGATATCAAAACATGAAAATATGATGTCCATCATAATGGTACCACCCATCCTATTGCAACCTACACTTGGAGGAGAGATGGCAGTGTCACTATATAATTTGACACAAATAGATAAGTAAACCATTGGGAAAACATTGATTTTAAGTGAAATCATGGAATATATGGTGAGGTTTTTGAAATTATAATAATGGATAAAAAAAAGTCTCTCATGACCTTAATCAATGTTATCCTAAATATGACCCAAATTCAGCATTTCCAATTCAACAACAATTGGAATAAATAGTGGATAATTTCATTAGCCATGGTGGATCTACAATTGACCCAAACATCACAAAGGTAGAAAATATGAGGAAATTTTTTCAAGACCTCTCTTAGGAAAAAAAAGAACAAGAAATGAATATATTGAGCAGATTGAGAAGCTACACAAGACCATGAGGTTTGTAGATACATACTTTTCATACTCTATTAGCTATCCCTTATGGACCCAAGACAAAAATAATTAATTATAATACTTTTAAAAGGATCTTAACATAGCCTATACTAGATATGACACTAATAAATTTCTTTAAAATAAGATCAAAAGAAGCATATAATATATCATCAAATTATATCATCACATGAATGACCACATAGAATACAAATTTAGCACAATAATATAAATATTCTCTAGGCTAATTCAATAGAGGCTTCTACCATCTTGGGAAATGTGGTAAGTTTTGTTACCTTGTGGTAGTAGAAGAATAATTGCTTTAAGAAGAGGCATGTCTCACTAAGACATGTTCATTAGATTGTATATGTATCTCATTGGTATTTATACAACAATGTTGTAAATCAATTGAGTATTGTGTGTGTGTGTGTGTGTGTGTGTGTGTGTGTGTGTGTGTGTGTGTGTGTGTGTGTGTGTGTGTAGATAATAGGTGAGTGATAAGTAAATTAGATAAAATAATATAATAATATATAAATTAGAGGTATAGAGTAAAGAAATGTGTATAATGTAAAAGATATATATATATATATATACATATGAATAAATAAAATTTAGATTTGGAAATATCTTGATACTATGTAATATGTATGTAGATGAATGTACATATTTCAAAATATAATGAATTCACATACTAATTGAGTAATAACATAAAATAATAACCTATATGCTACATTATCTCTAACTAAATTCATCTTAAACTACATAAATATTTATGACTGATTTGCATATTTTATGAAAATAATGAATAAATAAACCTAAATATAAACTAAGGATGTGAAAGATAGGGAGGATGACATAATAAAATACTATATATGGGTAAGTGCACAAAGTTGGGGGATAAAAAGGGGCCTACCTAGGGACATGATTTTCTTGAAATTTCAAAAATATGAACTTTTATAGATAATTTGAGATATCTACATTCACAATTCAAAGATGTTGTAAGAACATTAAATGTAGATAATTTGATATATCTAAAATTTGAAGAGGAAATCCTATTTTTTCAATAAAAAAATTTAGATAAATGGTCGTATGGCCTATCATTTTTTGAGCAATGTTTAATATTGTTTGAAACCCTCTGATGAATATTTAGATAAGATTTTCTAGTTTGTTACCTATATTTTTTTTATATTTTTTCAATGAATATATTTTTCTCATGTTTTTTTTAAGTAAATAGATCTTGAAAATTGACAAAAAAAGGATATTCGGTCATGTGTCCCCCCTCTTACTACCTCAAAAAAATGAAAAATCATTTTTTTATAATGTGTGTACAATTAGGTCTAATTTGTGACCATATTACTTGTTTTTCACTTGGATCAATGAAAAACAATTACATGAACATGTATATTTGTGGCATGTAGTTTCCTAAAAAAAGGTATAGTTAGAAATCAACATAGTTTGAAACCTTAAACTAGTCCAAAAATTATAAAAATCATATTTTTAGAAAGAGGAGAGTGTGATCATCATAATGATATTAAGTTTTTGAATTTTACCATTGAATTTCATAGTGTATTTGGTGATCAAAGTTGAATTTTGATGTTCTCTATCAAAACTATTGGACTCAGCTGTAGATTGACAAGTCCAAGCCTTTATCTTAGGAATCCAAACCATTCCTGAGCCGAAAGGCTCAATGTTTGAATTCAAATTCAAATAATGCAATCATGTTATATCTTCATAACACCCAAAAACACAAATTTGGTCTTGATATTTACTATTTTAAATGTTAAGTATAAGTTTATTTTTATTTCCTTATACTTTAAATTTATTTTAGAAAATATAATAAATTAAGGTCACTCTACATCTGATAGATTTAGTCTCATAGTGGCAATCCTTATGATGTGGAAAATAGTTTTTCAAAATCTAATCTAGTTATTAATTTGAAATTTTTAGGGTCTAAGTATTGAACCTAGGAAGTTTAGGGCATAAAAGTTATAAATGATGTCCACTTTTTGTAAACTATAGTCATTTTTTATGTTTTTGTGCCTTCTAGATTGCTTCCTAGCATTTTTAGGAGTCCTAATTTTGTCAAAATTAATGTTTTCAAACCACTTACTTTTAAATTGATCCAAAGTGGTATGATTGGGGTAGAATAGGTCACATTGATGACCTACACACATCAAACAACTAATTTATGTTAATTTTACTTATTCATCATCCCTCCATCATCCCTGATAACTTCTTGTTCATCATTAATCACCCCTAATCACTCTCTAATCATTCCTAATTTTCTTTAATCACTGCATTGACCCTCACTATCCATAGTAATCTATAGTCACTCCCTTATCATCCATAATCACTCCTCCATTAACCCTCACTATCCCTCATCATTCCTAATCACTCCCTCTTTGTCCTTCATCATCCTTAATCATTCTTTCCTCATCCATCATCATCCATAATCACTTATTCATCGTCTATCATCATCCCTAATCAACCCTTACCCATCTCTAATCACTCCATCATTAACCTTCATTGTACATCATCATCTCTAATAACTTACTTATCATTCCTAATCACTCATTCATTGTCTAACACCATCCCTCATCATTATTAATCACTCCCTCCTCATCCCTCATAATCCCTAATAACTATTTCATTGACCCTCACCATCCCTCATCATTTGATGTAAGTATATACTCTAAAATTATCTTTGATTCCAATCATATGCTATTTAATCCATTATAATAAAAATTAAATCATTTCTAGGACTTGTGTTTTCAATACCCATTTGTGATAGTCAATATTATTACTAAATGAATTAGATGATCTTCCAAATTTATAGTTAATTAACACAAGTACTAACAAAAAATAAATCTTAAATTCTAGTTCATCAAATTATCTTTGTTGGGCAACTGACTAAATAAAAATTTATTCATTTCCACCTTTGGTAGCTTTTTTAAAAGGATAAAAATTAAACACAAATATCTTATATAATTTTATAATTCTGAGAATATTTGAATCTATGCAAAGTTATTTGGTGTTTCCCATTCCTGTATGACTTGAATCTTGGTTAGGTTCACACATGAACTCCTTATGTTTGGAATATATCCCAAATATTTCATCTATTGCATGGAAAATGAAAATTTATTCTTGTTATCATAAAAATGTGTTTATATAAAATGTCAAACACTAGTTCAACATGGTGTAGATGTTCATCCCATGTTTTCTAAAGATTAAGATGTCATCAAGGTAGATTAAAAAATGACATAGTTAAAGGGCCTAAGGATGTCATTCAACATCTCAATGAATGAATTCACTACATGATTTAACCTAAAAGGCATAACCAAGTAGTCAACCAATGTTTCCTTTGGTTTTGAGATTATATTCCAAATGTTTAGAGGTCCAATATGAATATGATCATACCCAAACTTAAGATCAATTTTGGAGAATAATCTTACACCATGGATATGGAAAAATAATGCCTTAATATTTAGAAGAGGATAATATTTATTCACTTTAATATTTCTAATATTTTTTAATTGATTCACAACCTCATGTCCCATCCTTATTTGGTGAAAGAATAATTAGAATTTTACAAGGCATGATGTGTCCATTATCCATGATTTCATGGATCTACCACTTAATACATTCATTCTCTAGAAATTATATTTTGTATAAAGAGGTTTGAGGTAGAGGTAGTTAAGGGATAAAATCAATGGTATTATTTAGTGTACAATATGTAAGAACTTATTTAGGTGACTAAAAGATATCCTTGTATTCATCTAATTTATGGTTCAATTATTTTGTCTTTGTTATTGTTGGATAAACCATAATATGATATGGTTCCACAAGGATGCTAATGCATATAATTCTTACCATAAAGAGTATATTTATTACTATAACTAACAAGATTATTGTAATTATTGGCACTAATGACTGAGAGCTTACGATATAACTATGATATAGGGTATTTTAGATCATGATAATATATCATAACATTTCAAGGATTTAATTCATAGACTACATGCCAATGGTAAATTTATGGTTGACCACATGTAAAACATCAAATACCTCTAATGGTAAGATATCACAAAGGATTTCATACTTTAAAAGTTTGATTTTGTACACCAAGTGACACTACTAGGTGATCCATTTTTCCAAGCCTACACTAGACCATACACTAGCATATGGTTATGGATGATGCATCAATTTCAAGTTAAATTTATTAAAATATGCTTTAGGGGAAATTAAATTATTATGAATTCCATTGGAAATGATGAATTTTATTGGTTCACCATTGTTCTAAATTTGTTAATGAAAAAATATTTTTCATTCATATATTCTTTTGTTGTAGGAAGTAGAGATATTTTTAGTATCGACCATATCATTGAGTTTATAATATATTATATACTTACCTTCTTATAATGATAGATAAATTGTACCCACTTCTCAATAATCACAATTAAAGAGTTCATAGTGTGACACTCTTAATGTTAAGAACCCATGCTACCCCTTCTCTTTATTTTGTTAGTATAATAGTTTCTATGGATGCATATGTTTTGTAAGTCATCTCATGAGCATTTTATTTTATCCCACATTTAGGGGAAATATTAGTTGATTATATTGGATTTAGTATCTAAGTGTTGATGCTAAGGAAGGAATCCATGAATTTATTGTATTGAGCTTACTCAAAGGAGGTTACCCCCTCAAAGTTGCCTGTGATTAATACAATCTTTTCAAGTGTTCTACTAATTATCTAAATATATTAATTTGTGTTTTTAATTATTGTTATTTTATGCATTTTTATTAATTTTTGTAGGAGGATCCTCTCATCTAGTGTCAAAGTGTTTTCCAGGCCCACAAATGTTTTTCCTTTAGAAATTCTTAACTCTATTCTGCTAGATAACTCAATTAAGTAGTTTTTTGTAATCTATTTTGGATTAGGGTAAAAACTTGACTGCATAAGTATGGAAAGTGCTTGGGTAAAATTAATAAAAATAATCATGAGGAGTACCACAGGAAGCCCAAAGTAGTTGGCCCATTAAGAGGACTTGCCAACAAAATGGGCAATGACCCCTTCCTATTTGAGTAATTCCCATCCATGATGAAAACCAAGAGCTATCACTAAGAGGTAAATCTATGGCCTAAAAAATTTATGGAGAGCGGTACTCACTTAGATAGCGTTGGTGTCTAGAGTGATATTTCTAAAAACCTCAAACAACCATAGAAACTTAGGGCCCATTTCTATCACTTTCAAAATATTTCTAATAGACTCAAAAAAATCAATGAGTAGAGTATTCATAGACTGTCAAAGGGCATGCAAGTAGATATCCGATAGGAACTAGAATCTACAAACCATCCATAGAGTATTATTAGATTCTCAGAGGACTTCCAATTAAACAATAAATAAAAAATAGAAAAAAATCATATTTTTTCCATATCTCTTTTTATATAGCCCTGTTGATCCTCAAAATTTTGTTGGACACATAAAATTCCATTCCCCACATTTTATTCATTGAGGTCCCATATCCCAATTCCACTCATAATTCCCAAAAATCATAATTATCCCTTTTTTTAGGTTTTACCATAACTTTTTTATTTGTCTATTTGCCTCAAAAAATTTCCATAGTGTTCATCTCGCTTTTCTACTTTTTTGTCCCTATTTGATAAACTTTCTAGTTTTTCCATTTTCACTCTTGAAATTGCCCTCACCTTTGTCAATAATACTCCTACTATGTAAAAAAATAGTAAAAATAGATTTACCCTTAGAATTTCACCAAAATTAAAAAATTCCTTTACTAAACATATATTAACTCTAGTTTTCTTACCCATTTCCAAAAAAAAATATCTTATTCTATTTAAGGTAGTAACCCAAACAGGAGAAAAAACATGGAGGATGAAATTAATACCCTTAAGACCCACATCTCATATCTTGATGAAAAAATTCTTGGCCTCTATCTTTAACATACCACCATGAACAATAGATGACATCTAGAGTCCTCTTCAGACACTATTTTTTCTTATTTTTGCACTTTTCATGGGTTGAAGCTTAATTTTCCTTGATTCAATGGTGCAAATATGACTAGCTAGATCTATCAAGAAAAATAATATTTAGTTTACATAATAATTTTGATTTCAACATGGTCTTTCTTTCATCCTTCACTTGGAACATGGAGCCCTTCAATGGTATTATTGTTATACCAAGGATCATGACGAGCCCATATGGACCAATTATTTCACCCTCATTTTACAATGGTTTGGCCCTAGTGATTTTGATGATTTCATTAGATTACTCACTAAAATTTTCCAAATAGAAAATGTGAGAGAATATCAAAGAGAATTTGAAAATCTGACCAATCACACAGAGGGATTATCTATTGAATTCATTAGGAGTTGCTTTGTTAGTGCACTAAAAGATGCAATTCAATTGGAGGTCCAAATGTTCTAGCCGAACATGATGATAGAAGCCTTAAGGTTGGCTAAGTTGGTAGAGGACAAAATTTCAACTCAGTAGTGACTCAAATCTAATTTTACTTCATTCAAAAATATAGCTCCATAATGATCTCAGACAATGTCAACCCCCATAACCACTCCTATCAGGAATTTGATTGAAGTAGAGATGTAAGACCATAGATAACAATGACTATGTTACAACTATGATGATAAATTCACTCAAAAACATTGATGTGTTGATCAAAATCTCTACCTATTGGATGTGGACTCTCCCCCTAAAAATGAAGATTAGGAAGATGTTCAGGGTACATAGATAATTTAGAAGAAGCTCAATTTATTGTGGAACCTACTTCTCAAGAAGACCAACCAAAGATCTCTCTCTATGCCTTAACAAGAGTCACCACCCCAAAAACCATACAATTCAGGGGTTACTTCAATAGATTCACTCTCACAATACTCATTGATTCTAGTAACACTCATAACTACATTGAACCTTAAATCACCAAACAGGGTGATTTTTTTGTCTATCTTTGCTCCAACTTTGAAGTCATGATTACCAATGTGGGTATATTACCTTACAAAGGAAAGTGTCATAATATGTGTATCTCTATTATATATTATAACCTATGATCTAACATGTTTTCCTTGCCCTTAGGTAGATGTGATGTTGTTTTGGGAGCCCAATGGTTACACACACTTGGACCCATCTTAAGGAATTTTGCTTAACTTTGGATACAATTTTTAAACAATGGATAAAAATATATATTTAAAGGTTTACAATTGGGGTCTCTCAACATCATAATTTCACATCACATGGAAAATCTTCTTAAAAATAATTCACACAGTGTCATTGTCCAGCTCCATTATATTCAAGTGCAACCATCAATGATCTCCACTAATCCTGATCTACAAACCATTCTACATAGGTACGCAGGTGTCTTTTCCTAACTAGTAGTATTTCCACCTTCATGGCTAGAGGACCACCGTATTCATCTCTTTCCTAGAAACGTTCCTCTCAATATCTAACCATATCACTAACCATTTCAACAAAAGACTAAAATCGAGATGCTCATTCCAAACTTATTGAAGTAAGGCATTACTCACCCCAATACTAACCAATATTCTTCCCCAATTCTCAAGCATATTTTTTTAGACCACGGGGTTTAGGTGGATCCTATAAAAAATAGTTTCCATGACAAATTAGCCTCATCCTCAGACACTCAAGAGCCTTCATGGTTTTTTAGGGCTAACTAGATACTATCAAAAGTTTTTCAAGGATTATGAGAAGATTTTAGCTCCACTAATAGCTATGCTAAAAAATATGCTTTTACATGGACACAAGTGCCTAAGTGTGCATTTGTAAAATTGAAACAAGCTATGTGTACTGCACCTATTTTAGCTATGCCATATTTTTCCAAGACCTTCACTATCGAAAGTGATGCTTTCAAAAATGGACTTGGTGTTGTTCTCCTCCAAGAAGGAGTCCCCATTACATTCACTTGCAAAGCCCTCTCTAGAAAGAATTTAGTATTATCTACTTATGACAAGGAAATGATGGTTATTTTACATGCTATATATAAGTGGCAGCCATACCTACTAAAGAATCATTTTTGCATCAAAATTGATTGCTAGAGTTTAAAATATTTCCTAAAACAATGGGTCTCCACCCCATCACTAAAATATTTCCTAAAACAATGGGTCTCCACCCCATCACAATATAAATGGTTCAATAAACTCATGGGTTATGACTATGAGATCACTTACAAGAAGGCTAAGGACAATGTTGTGGTTGATGCTCTATCTCACACATTTTCAAACCAATCCTCCCTTTCAACTATTTCCAGCTTATTCTAAATTGGTTAGACACTATACAATGGGGGTATGTCAATGACTCCTCATTATCTCAAATCATTCAATAGTTGGCCACTGACCCTTTTGTTATATCTCATTATTCTTGGAATGGTTCTTCTTTATGATACAAGGGTCGTCTAATTATTCCCTAGAGCACAAATATCCATTAGGTTGTATTCTACGAAATCCGTGCTTCTCCATCAATAAGGCACTCAGGCTTCTTTAAAACTTATGAGTGGCTCAAATGCAACTTATTTTGTAAGGGAATGAAAAAGGCAATTCAATAAATGGTGGCTAAATGTGATACATGTCAACACAACAAGGGTTAAAAAAAACTCATCCCTGGGTTACTCGAACCATTTACCTTCCCTACCAAGATTTGGACTGATATTTCTATGGATTTCATTGAGGGGTTCCCTAAATCTAGAGGGAAAATAGTGATCTTGGTTGTGGTTGATCACCTCTCCAAATATAGTCATTTTTGTGCCCTCAACCATCCTTATACCACTTCCATAATTGCATAAATTTTCTTGGACCACATTTTCTATCTTCATGACATTTCTTCATCCATTGTCTCATACTGTGATGTTTATTCATATAAAATGTCCAAATTGGTAGCTTGAGTGTGGCTTGTGACACCCAATTCATAGGACCCTCTTACATGGTCTCATGACCCTTTCGAACACCTTTTTACTTATAACCAATCATCCATAGACTTTTGAGACCTGATTGTAGCTCAGTTAGGCTACATTTCTCATGTTAATTCCATCCCCCCACATATTAAGCCTATAGGACAAGAGTACTGGGCTTGGACTATAACATTGGACCCTAGGGTGTCCTATTTTTGATGCTCCTGTCTAATCACATTTTGAGCCTAAATGACCATTTCCTTCTCATTCCTATTCTTCATTATGTTGGCATAGCACAAATACATTTAACCCATGACTAATAAATATCTATAAAATCCCATTCAAATTTCATTTAGAATAGTTTGAAAAATATTATAAAGCAAACAATAATACAAGCAAAACCACTAAGGCAAATTTCCCTATTCTCTATATACAACCATCCAATATAGCTACAAGCATATTCAAACCCTCAAACCAATCCCTAACCACCTCAAACACTCTTAGTTTGGAATTTTTGCATTCATATAGAATTATTGCATAAAACACATCAAGTGGGAGAACTACATATGACATGATCCCTCTTTTGAGTATTGGTATGTGGGCAGCTTGCCCACACAAGTGGTGTGGATACACATTCAATGCATATTACACACACTAACCCCTCCCTCTTTCTCAAGTTTTATTCAAGCATAATTAAGGTCTAGAGTTTGATATTAAATATTCTCTACAAGTATCTTCATCAACATTCAGGATCCAAATTTTCATAGGTGGGCTCAAATAGGGACAATAGACAAAACCTAGAAAACTCAGATCTCTATGACTAGTTTAGACAATAGTAGTAGGACCTGGATTATAGCTTGAACCCTAAAGTGTCATGTTTTTAGCACTCATATCCTCTCACTAAATGATGGCCAAATCTAGGTTCATGACACTATCCCATCCTGCACAGTCGGTTTTAGCCTCTATCTCAGCCATCTTAATCTAGTTTTAAGCTAAATTACATTTATCCTCTTTCATTATTATTTTTAGAAAGCTCCAAAATTCAAACAAATTATACAAATCAGTTTTTTAATTATTTCAATATTATTTATTGATTTATTGTTCCATACCTTTAACTAAATTATGAATAAAACTATAATATTTTCAAACTAGTTAAATCATTTGGTAAACCTAACTTACTTCATTTGTGAATAAAAACCCTAAAAACCCTACAAAAAATTCCTTCCTAATTTTTCCAATATTTTTTTGATTTTTTACTTGCATATTTAAATCACAAATTCACATTAATTTTTAAAATTCCATAGTAATATTTTTAAAAAAAATCATTTTCTTCCAAACCCTAGTTGTATATATTAGGTCCCATTAAATCAAAAATTTTCCAATATTTTTCTAATTTTTTCCCTACATATTACAATCATAAATTCACATTAATTTTTAAATTTCCTTAGTGATTTTAAAATTAAAAAAACATTTTTTTCGAAACCCTAGTTGCATATTCTAGGTCCCATTGCTTTTGATGTATCACCTTACATGTTTTTGAGCTTTGTATCTTTTTAATGCATATTCCAATTCATTCTTTATATTATATATATTTAATATTTTATTTCATTATTCAATTTATTTTCCTTATGACACCTAAGCTCCTTGCATCTCTTCCTTTGACATGAAGTGCAAGACTTAGTTGCAACCCTCCTAAATTTACCTAGATTCATTTAACCTGATCATATACCATGGATAAACAACTAGCTCAACTTCCTACTATAGATCTTATTCATCTAGATTACACTAATTTCCATGAAGATAATTTCAATAATGAGCAGTATGAGAATAACAATGATTATATAAAAACCAATGTTCATGACCCACCACATCAGCTTCTTGATCCACTTTCACCTATTGTTGATAATGATGTTGTACCCAAAAAGGACTTGATCCTATAAAATTTTAGAGAAAGACTCAGGGAATAACCTTGAGATCATACTCGTATCTTATAATCTACCATGGAAATCAAAAATTCTAAATAAATTAAGTCTTCCATTCCCACATAGCAACTAGTTACAAATGACACTATGGGGGTAACTATGCCTCAACAACCCCTTATAGTAGCCTAACCTTCCTATATGCCACCTCATCTATAGCTAGTACATATTTATTTCTTGATGTGGCTACCCTTGTGAAAGAGATAAAATCTCTTTAATCCAAGGTGCTATATCTTGATAAAGGTGCTTCTAGACCAATGCAAGCTTTGGATTCTTGTACTCTAATTCATACACCATTGACACATCATATTGCTTCTACACCCTTGCCACCAGGTTTTGTTCAACCCAATTTCACTCTATCTCAAGTTAAGGGTGATCCATAGTCACACTTGAGAGTTTTTAATGTAACATGCTTGGACTATGTGCCAAATAATTGGCTTTTAACCAAGCTATTTCCATGGAGTCTAAAGGATTATGATTTATAATGGTTCTATAGTCTATCAAATTAGTCAATTAATGCATTCAATCCTTTAATTGACATGTTCATAGCTCATTTTAGTATTAAAATTGGTGATAAGGTTTCCTATGCCTAAGTTTCATAAAATAAAGAAATGTTAAATGAGCATCTCATATATTACATTCTTCGATATAAGACTATCTTGGCTAAGATGACTAGCCCCATGGCCGATCAAGAGTTACAAGATATCTTCAAATAAATTATTCTACCAACTTTACATGAATAAATAATGTTCAAAATATTATCTTCCTTTACTGATTTATGTCATACACGAAAGGAAATGGAAGTCAAACTAATTTCAATGGGCAAAGTCAAGTACCCAAGAATATATAAAACAACAAACAAGAGTAACCATAAAGTCCCATACAAAGTAAAGGTCAATGATAGAAAAAATCAAAATAAACCTATAGTTAATGTGGCTTCAAAGCTCCCTCAATGAGTGGTTTTATCAGCACCTCGATGAACTTTTACCAATCTACCAGTATCTCCATCCAGAGTCCTACAATAGTTTATTGGAATGTAACATCATATCTCTCCCTCCTATTTAAAAAATTGATCCAACAAAACACATTCCATGGGGATATGATCAAAATGCATTTTGTAATTTTCACAAGGCACTAGGCCACACAACAAATAGATGCATTGGTTTGAAATACAAGATAGAGGACCTGATAGATGGAAATGTTATTAATATTGGAAATCTAGTTGAGCCTCTTTAGGCAAAGAAAACATAGGACAAATATTTGAAAATATTCTTAGATCTTTTCCCATGGCATTCTAAATAAGAGATAAGGGATATATTAGGTGTTCACCATGCCTATCATGCATATCCTCCACTAGCTACATAACTAGTACCTTCAGTTGAGTTACACCCTTTGAGCAACATGATTGGTGTGTATATTTTCAGAGTTCCAACTAGACCTTCCATATCCTTCTTAAAGAAAGAGATTATTGAAGTTGATTTAGATTACCATGAACTCTTTATCAAATATTACATTAATCATCATTTTATTCATAGTGTTCTCATAAATAATGGATCTAGTGTGAACATGTGCACTATGACTTTACTACAACATTTAGGATATTCAGATTAGGATAGTACCATGATAGACATAGTTATCAATGGATTTAGTTGGTACATATACAGTTCATTGGGTGAGATTTTAATTCCTCTATAGGTTGGTCCAACACATGTTGCCACACCATTTACTATTATTCCTAGTGCAAGAGTTTTTGATATGTTGCTTAGCTAACTATGGATTTAGAAACTTTGAGCAGTACTTCTACAGTTTACAGATGTGCAAAATTCATTTATAATAATTAGGTTGTTATATTTGGTTGAGTTCCATATGAGTTACCACTCCCCACCTTAGAGCCATATTATACTTTGTAATCACTAGTTTTAGCTTCTCCATAGGTTAAAATTCTTCCTCTAGTTCAGATTCAGACATAGTCGACGCCTTTCTCACTAGCATAGAGAGTTCATACACCTACATGGAGGCTTATTTTAGATCAACCACAATTTTAAGATTCTAAATAGCTTCCAGCCATAGTGTTCACACCCAAGGTAATATCATTGAGGTATCATTCCTCTACACATAGAGAACATGTTCAAAAATCTTCTCCTACCACCAGATGGGTCCCTAAAAGCCCCACAATTGCATCCACTTCTTAGAGTTATAGGGGGACCCCATAGTTTGTTTCTTCTTCAAATATTTTAGAGAATTTACAACATACATAGATTTTAGAGTTACATTATTATCATCTCCATTATGCTTCACGATCATGTATGATCCCTCTCCTTAATACAAGACACCATGATAGGGAGTCTCTCATGAGACTCATTAGTTAGTATCATTTCTTCTCAGTATTTCTTTTACATAGTCTCCTAATGATTGATTGTACATAGTTTATTTTCAATTACTTATACATATTCTTATTATGATTGATTGTTCATAGAAATATTTCAAAAAAAACAAAAAAAAATCAATTATATGCATTATATATGCTTTTCATTTCTACTATCATGCTAGAATTACATTTGATGTTCTATGCTATCATTTGTTGATTTATCTACATTACCATGATTCACTTGATCCTTTTTTAGTGTGTGCAATGCCATCCATATCCTTTATTGCTTCACTCTACCCATCAAGGGGGCATCTTAATTCTAAATTTGGGACACACATCACTATACCACCCATCAAGGGCATCTTCTACATGACTACACCATCTAGGTTATGTCATTCTTACACCACACACTCTTGTTATCATGTTGATGTACATTACTTACTAGCTTACATAGATTACTCTATCAACATTCATTGGTATATAGAACTTATGTATTTCTTAGTATATACCTATTCTTGTACTTCATGTCTTTCATACTTTCACTTCTTGTTTTGATTAGTTAGATGCAAATGTATTTCCAACATAATACATGCCTTATTTTCTTGCTTTGTGTAGCTAGAGGTGATTGCTTTTCTCAGTTATTATTTTGTCTCTTATGTGTGATTTATAGTATTTTCCAATGTACTTTTCTTATACTCTTGAGTGTGCCTTAGGACATTTGCCAATGTCCTTTACTTGTACTCTTCTATGTGATTGTGACCCTCATGCCAACCTTACTTGTTCTCAATTATATATGTATGTGGAATTTGAACATGCATTATATTCCTAATTTTAAATTTGAGTGACATGTTCCCATGTCCCTTTTTTGTTTGGCCTTTTGGCCACTCTTGTATGATTCTTGATTTTTGTCTTGTGTGCTTGTTGCTTGTTTACTACTCACTGTTTGCAATGCCATGATCCACATCATGTATTTTCATTCTTTCTTAGATGTCATAATGGACATCATGCTCCATTACTCCTTTAAAAATAATAAATAGAATTTCCAATTTCAAATTAGTATACTTCACATGATATTACATTGTTATATATATCTATGCATTCCCCTATTAATCTAACAATCTCCAATACAAACTATGTTATATCTTAAGACATTTTTTATTATCATTGCTATATCATGTATTTCATAGTATAACACACTTTTAGGGCTCTTTTTTTTTAGGTAAATCATTTTAGGGTCTTCATTTCTACCCTCAAAATAGGGGGAAATAAATAGGGGTTTTGTCATAGAGATTAGGACAACAACCAGAACCCAAACTAAGTAGAATAGACTAGAAAAATAATGATGATTATAGAAGAATGATCAGATTTAGCAAAGGACAATATCACCAAACTTGGAAAATAGTGCCAAATAGTAGGGTGTCTTATTTTTTATGATTCTATCCAAATAACTAAAAAACTAAATTTTCTAGAAATAGGTAAAAAGCTAAGCTCAACTATAATTTTGTCAAATACAATTCAATTCAAAATTAGTAGTTTTAGTATAGTTTTTATTATAAAATCTAGATATAGGGGGCATCATGCACAACATGATGTCTCTCACTTCTATTTTTATATTGGGTAGTTATTATAACTTCCAAATCATAATTTATGTTATAGACACCAGTGATTAGGGGCAATGTGCATGGCACATTTAAATTCTTTTCTTTCCAAGTGTATTATATTACCTAGGAATTCTCAGTAGTTATGTGACTTATTCCATTTGTAGGTGGTTGGCATCATTTTAGAGTGGCTATCATAGGCTTAACCTCCACATTTTTGATTGTATTCCACATAAGACTAGTTCACATTTCTGGAGTGGATTTCATATAATCCTAATCTCCACCTTTCATATTGGCCTAGTTTCTAATACACATTCAACTATCCATGCCACATTTTCATATTTCAAAGCATTCATGAGCTTCAAGAGACATCTCATATGATGCACATCCATACCGATATTAGTTCATAGCTTCACTTAGTGGGAAATGATGGATCCAAAGGTCTATCTAACCTTTGTATTCTTGAGCCACCTACTCATAAGGATTGGACACACAGTCCAAACATTGATTAATACACACATGATTACATAGCTTCACTTAGTAGGTAATGATGGAGCTGAAGGGCCATCCTTTGAAATATTGAGTCACTCTTCAAAAATTGAGAACTCAACTCTATTCACAATATTACTATTAGTACAACACATACCCAACATCACTCAACAACACAATAGGTTTTATATTGGTCTGCATACCTAGTGAGGTGTATTCATACTTTTCTATTCCTCTCTCTCTTACACAAATTTTGTATGTTCTTATTTTAGATATAAAATATCTACTAAGAACTAAACTAATCTTTGTTTTCTCTTGCAGATTTACATTTCATAATGTGCTCTCTCTACATACACTCAGCATCACATAGCTTCATGGGCTTCACCCTTCCAAGTAAGTTTAGGTGCACTTTCTACTTTCATTTATCCTATTATTTTGCTTTGTTGCATCACTAGAATAAATGTGGGAAATGTAGTCATATAAAATTTCCAAATTGGTAGCTTGAGTGTGAATTATGACACCCAATCCATATGACCCTCTTGCATGCTCTCATAACCCTTGCAGACACCTTTTTGACTATAACAGATCATCCATAGACTTCTAAGACCTGATTTTAGCTCAACCAAGTTGAATTTTTGATGCTAATTCTATCCTCCCAGGTCTCAAGCCTATAATATAGGATCATTGGGGTTGGACTATAGCACCAAACCCTAGGGTGTCCCATTTTTATCACTCTTATCAAATCACATTTCAAGCCCAAATGATCATTTCTTTCTAATTCTTATTCTTCATTATGTCAGGCTAGTTTGAATCAATTTAACCCATTACCAATAGATCTCTATAAAATCCCATTCAATTTTAATTTAGAAGAGTTTGTAAAATATTACAAATTAAGCAAGAATACATGAAAAACCACTGAGACAAATTTCCCTATTCTATGTATACAACCATCCAATAGAGCTACAAGCATATTCAAACCCTCACACTAGTCCGTAACCACTTCAAGCACTCTTAATTTGGTATTTTTTCATTTTCATAACACTATTACATAAAGCACATCAAGTGGGATAACTACATATGGATTGATCCCTCTTCAGAGTATTGGTATGTAGGCAACATGCTGGCACAAGGGGTGTGGATACACATTTAGTGCATATCACACACACTAACCCCTCACTCTTTCTCAAGTTTTATTCAAGCATAATTAAGGTCTAGAGTTAAATATTAAATCATCTCTACAAGGAACTCTATTGACATTCAGGATCCAAAATTTCATAGCAAAGCTCATATAGGGACAGTGGACAAAACCTAGAAAACTCAAATCTCTGTGATTAGTTTAGATAATAGTGGTAGTATTTGGACTATAACATCAGATCTTAAAGTTTCCTATTTTTAGTGATCTTATCCTTTCACTAAATAAAATCAAAATATAGGTTCATGACACTGTCCCAGTTCTGCATAGTCAATTTCAACCTCTATCTTAGCTGTCTTAATCTAGTTTTAAGCTAAGTTATATTTCTCCTCTTTCATTACTATTTTTAAAAATATATGAAAGTCAAATAAATTATACAAATTAGTAATATAATTATTGAAATATTATTTACTAATTTATTTCTATAAACCCTTAACTAAATTAGGAATAAAATTTTAATATTCCCAAAATAGTTAAATCATGATGCAACTTTCACTAGCCATTTTTGGACAAAACTATTTCAATACACCGACACCCAACTGAAGATGACTTCTAGGTATTATCCCCAAATAGATGGGTAGACTAAAATTTTCAAAAAATGCTTGGAAAATTTTCTTCATTGCTTCACCTCAAAATAACAACATTAGTGGGACAAGTGGCTTCCCCTCACTAAATGGTGGTACAATACCTCCTACCACACTTCAATGAAAATGACTCCATATGAAGTAGTCTATGGTCAAGTACCACTAGTGATCCTAACATACACACCTAGTAGTTCATTAGTTCAAGTAGTCAACATGATTATCTACACCCAATATTAGATCCTCAGCACACTATAGGACAATCTTTATGTGGAACAAAATTGAATGAAACAATAGGCTGATTAGCACCATTCTGAGAGAAATTTTCAAGTAGGTGATATGATTTTTATTTACCCACATACATATAATCAATCCTCCTTAAAAATCATAGGGCATCATAAGCTATCTCCTAATTTCTATGGGATTTATAAGGTTCTACAAAAGATTGAGTCGGTTGCTTATAAGTTGGAGCTACCACATTTTTATTTATTTCACCTAGTATTTCATGTCTCTTGTCTAAAGAAATGTCTTGGCACAAACATCAAAGTGTAGAATATTTTAAAAAAAATTGATAATGAAGAGTCCATCATTCTCAAACTAGAGGCAATATTGTATAGGTGCACACACCGACTTCACTCCTTCTCCATCACAGAGGTTTTAATTTAGTGGCATGGAATGCAACCAAAGAATGCAACATGAAAACCACTATTTTAGATTCAACATCAATTCCCATCTCTAAAGCTTTGAGGACAAAGCTTTTTCTAAGAGGGAGGGGATTCTAGGAACCTGTGCTATCCATTCTCTTTATTTTGTTAGTGTAATATTTGTTATGGATGCATATGTTTTGTAAGTCATTCCATGAGCATTTTGTTTTATCTCACATTTAGGGGAAGTAGTAGTTGCTTATATTAGACTTAGTACAGAAGTAAGCATTGAGTCCAAGGAAGGCATCCATGAATTTATTGTATTGATCTTGCTCAAAGGAGGTTGCCCCTTCAAAGTGGCCTAAGATCAATTCAATATTTTTAAGTGTTCTACTAATTATCTAAATCTATTAATTTGTGTTGTTATTTCCTATTATTTTTTTCATTTTTATTAATTATTGTAAGAAGATCCTCTCACTTAATTGGATTTATTATTCAAGTTATGAATTAAGCACCACTTTCCAATCTTGGACTAGATGTACTAATCATTTGAAAATTATTTTCCACTCTATGGTATGATGAATCACTAAGTAGACATACAAATATAATGCCTTCAATGTAATTATTCAGATCATAAAATATCCTCATATGGAAAGCAATTGATTGGTTTTAGGAAATAACATAACTTGGTGATCCTCATATTTACTACCCATTTTTGGTGCTATGGTAGTTTCATTTGCTTCTCTTTTTCTAGTGGATCTTTAATTGTGAATTACATCATTTCTAATAGGCCCATATATTTTTTATAGGTGTTAAATATTTATGTTTCAAATTTGACTCCATATCATTTTGATCACTATGTCTTATATTTTGTGCTATCACTCAACTCTCCACTTGTAGCTACTAGCATTGTTAAACCCAAACAAAATATCACCACCAAGGTATTGGATGGAATGATTAAGGATGAGGATGGACAAGGATGGATTGAGTAGAGATGATGAGGGAGTCATTAGGGATGATGAGGGATAGTGAGTGTCAATGAGGGAGTGATTAAGGATGATGATGGAGTGATTAGGGATGATGAGGTATGGTGTGGAAAAATAATAAAGTGATTAGAAATGATGAGGGAGTGATTATAAATGATGAGAAATGGTGATGTTAAATAGGGGAGTGATTAAGGATGATGAGGGATGATGAAGCAGTGATTAGGGATGAAGAGGGAGTTATCATGGATGATGAGAGATGGTGAAATCCAATAAGTTAGTGGATATGGATCATGGGGGAGTAATTAAATATGATGAAGGATTATGAGGGTCAATGATGGATAGTTAGTCTCAATGAGGTATTAATCAAGGATGATGAAGGAGTGATAAGATATGATGAGGGATAGTGAGGTTCAATGAGGGAGTGATTAGGAACAATGAGGAATGAGTATAGAGTGATTAAGGGTGATGAGGGATGAGTAAGAAGTGATTAATGATGAGTGAGGGATGATGAAAAAGTGAAACTTACACAAAGTGGTCATTTTATGTGTGTAGGTCATCAATGTGACCTATGATACCCCAATCACACCACTTTGGATCAATTTTAAATTGAGTGGTTTGTAAACTTAAATTTTGACAAATCTAGGATTCCTGAAAATGTTAGGAAGCAATCCAAAAGGCACAAAAAACCTAAAAAATTATTATATGTTACCAAAAATGGTCATCAATTATAAAATGTGTTCCTTTAAATCCCTAGGTTCAATACTTAGACCTAAAAATTCATAAGTACTGACTACATTTGATTTTGAGAAACCATTTCCCATATTGTAAGGCATGCAACTATGAGACCAACTCTTCATATGAAAAGTGACCTTAATTTCCTATATTTAATAAAATAAATTTAGATTATAAGGAAATAAACTTTTACATAACATTTGGAGTAGTAAATATCAGCTTCAAGTCAAAATTAGCTTCATGTACATGTTCAAATGCTTTTCTATTCAAAACAATGGGAATGAGATCGTGTTATTACTTTTACAATAACATGATCATGTTATGTATTTTTCAATAATGTGATCATGTTATGTATTAATGTGATCAAATTATGGATCCATAATTATCAAGACATAATTTAAATAATGTGATAAATAAATGTCAATAACTTGATCATGTAATGTCAATAATGTGATTGCATTATTCGCATTATGTGATCGCATTATGGGAAATGTCCATAAAGTTGTGCCCCAAACTATACACATATCCATATATGGATAAACTATGAACATAATATAACAATAAGGATTGGTGACAACTTTAATACACATTTAAAAAGTATTAAGTGCATTTTGTAATGAATATATTTCAAAAAAATATTATGATTTACTAACAATTTGTTGAAATGTGCAAAAAGGTGGCAATAGAGAATAGATAAAATTATCTCATATGTGAATACAAAGAATCCATAGGACATGGGTGCATGGATGGACATTGAGATTGAAATATATGAATTAAAAAATATTGTATTTGATTTTATAATCACTGTTAACATGATCCCTAGGTCCATGTGGGAAGTAATTTTAAGACTAATGTTAAGTTAAAACCTTGTGACTTTCAGCCTATCATATTATGGTCATGTTGAGGGTATAGGAAAGCTAGAGGATGTGAAAATAAATATCACCAAGATCATATTGTGGGGTTATTTTTAATTCATTGATATGAAAATAGATGAAATCCACATCCCTATGTCTACTGGGTAGAAATGGGCTTACAATGGTAGTATGACCGTCAACATAGTGGACAATCAACTAAAATTATAACAAGGCAATCCCACTATTTCCATACCATTGAACAAATAATAATTAAATACATATATGATACCAAAGGAAACATCCTCTCCATATGCACATAGGTTATAAATCTAATTTATATTGGATGCCACAACAAAAAGGGAACTACTGCAAGAAATAATTTTTCCCTATTTATCATATCTTGTGCATGGAGTAGAAAGATTATAGGGACTAAATCATCCATGATTTAACTAATATAAATACAAAAATAACAACAATTTCATATAATTAGGTATAGGTTACCTTCCATGTGACCACTTATCATGTCTTAAATTTATAATATTTATGAGTTGGTTGTGATCAATCAGTATTATAATGAACCTAATAATAAAGAATAATACTATGGAACTATACATCATATATCAATGGGTATTTATATGGACATGTAAAATTGGAAGTGATGAGATCGTGAAACTAGATCAATAAACATGATATTCACCATAGACTACAAAATTACACAATATTTTGCTATAAAGGGTGTGATATATTTATTTTTAGGTTGGAGGTTCATATTCCATAATAGAAATGTAATTAAGTACACTTAATCATACATTTAAATGGGTTATATATATATATATATATATATATATATATATATATATATATATATGGTTATTAATATATCAAATGAGCTCAATTTGGAGGAAGCCTATGAGATGTTATGTGTGATATTTCATATATATATATATATATATATATATATATATATGGTTATTAATATATCAAATGAGCTCAATATGGAAGAAGCCTATGAGATGTTATGTGTGATATTTCATATTACACCTCACCCCTTGGGAAAATGGCCAAAATTATAAGCAAGGCAATGTTCAGATATGCATGTTCACTCTTATGTGAAAATATGGAATTAAAACTACATTGATATAAGGTACTAGGTGCACATTGTTCAAGGAACACTAAACCATCTTCCTAAAGGCTGATATATACATTAAAATAACACAAAAGTGAGATGAATTTTAACCATAGGTTCAAAAAGACTTCATTAAAACTTTTGTGTTTAAAGATGATAATATTATGAATAAAAATGCATTGTATAAAATGAAGATATATTTTTCCTACAATAGGGTAGCTTAAATGTATAACATAACAAAATATAATTCCCAAGTTGATGTTGACACTAAATCCATGAGAATAAAAATATCACTGTGCCTAATAATAAAAAGGGCTTATCATAAAGTCTTTTAATAGGATATGGAATATTGAAAAATGTCTAATGCACACAAAGAGTGATGAGGATATGGATTTGAAATGATTTTTTAATCCCAGACATAGTATGGCATTTCCTAAGAATAAGAAGGATGTTATTAAAGCAGAAGAAGAAAACTATGAAATTTGAACATTATAGAATAACTTGGGTAGAAATAAGTGGTGGATTCCATGAAGTATGAGGAAATAAAAATATAAAAATAACCCATGTTCAAAAGGATGGAGAACATCAATACTAAAGTAGCACCTAATATGGTACTGAATTGGGAATAGTGGACATAAAATCATGATTAGAAGCTGTATATATATTAAGAGATTACAAAGATGTTTTTCCCACTAAATTCATTGAGCTTAAGGGTGTATACCATTAATTTAGGGAACTACATATTCATATTATATAATTAATAAGATACACAAAAATTTGATCATACAGATTGAATCCTAATATGAAAATTAAGGTTAAATAACATACATTTCACATGGTGGAATCCTAGATCATTTATTTGGTGGAAAAATCATGTTGGGTGATCCCATGGTAGTGTGTCAAAATAAATTAGAGGAGAATATAATGTATGGGGACTATCATGAACTCAATTATTATTATATCAATGGCCCATTTCTTATCCCTTTCATTGATGATTTACTTGAAG
This sequence comes from Torreya grandis, assembly GCA_037957365.1. Classification (NCBI taxonomy): domain Eukaryota; kingdom Viridiplantae; phylum Streptophyta; class Pinopsida; order Cupressales; family Taxaceae; genus Torreya; species Torreya grandis. The sequence continues at coordinate 699,612 of JARHVA010001446.1, read as the reverse complement.
TTATTACAATACATTAAGTCTATTCATTTGTAGATGGATTCAGTGGTCACCATTAGATTTCCATCATAGTATAATATCAATAAAATACAACATTTGAAATATAATTCAAGTTTTTTACCTATGGGGTAATTCATTTTTGTGTAAATATTCAACTATTAATGTTTTCTAGAGTAATTATTAATGCATTATCAAACTTTCAACTGACGTTGGAAAGGTGTTGAGTGTTTTGAATCACATTGATCTAAAAGAATACTTTTTCATCACATGGTTTATCATGTTCCTCAAATATTTGATGTGAAATGAAGGTATTATTTTTATCAATCCAATATCACAATCATCATAAGAGTCAAAAAATAAATAAATACATCCAAAGTTTAGTTGTTTATGGGTCACACATGATACTATCATAGTTTATTTTTTGGATATGTAGCGATAGTAGTGCCTCAATATAAATTGATGCATAAGGATAAAATTTATGAATTCAAAACAAAATGCTAGACTAAACTCATAGACTTGAATCAGTGATTTTCATGACTCAAATTTTGGTTTTTATAGATTTTAGATAGACAATACATGTTCATATGGATACATATAAGTTAGAAATTAGAGTTGTACTTACACAAACAAGAGAAGGAGAGTTGGATCATCCAATTTATTTAAAAATTTTCAACTTGAATATTACTAAAGATAATTCATCAAATTGTAATGAGAAGCCTTGGCCATGGTGTTTGCACTAAAAAAATATTGACATTATTTATTAGATACTCCATTCACATTTTTTGTGGATTTTTAGGCATTGTGATACTTGGTGAACAGACCATTTTGTTTTGAGAAAGGATTTCAAAATGTTTAATTGTTTTTCAATAATATCAATTTAAACCTAATTTGAAACTAGGATGGAAAAATGTAGGACCATAACATATTATCTATATTTAGAAAGCTAATGGTCCTTATTTGTAATATGATTCTCTGAATGCATATTTTTTTAGGTTAACTATGATTTTGGAAAAAATGGAATATACAACACAATTATTTTAGCATGGTACATTCCCATAACATTGAAAAAATAGAAATAAGGGGAACCATGATAGGGATCCAAATGACCTAAAGGAGGCATTTTTATTATATCATATCCTTGACATGTATTTTGAGTATATTTGAAATTAAATTCATAGTATTTAAGTGTTTTAATAAAATCAAGGGAAGCCACATAAGTGTTTAAACCTTCATCAATAAATGCATGTTTAACTTTTATATCTCTTATTTAGACATTAATAAACAATGGAGGATCTTCCACACGAAATAATATCTCATCAAGAATCATGGAAGAGATAGGGAATTTTAGTGAAAGAGAAGTGTCTACCATTTCATCAATGTGGATAGCCATTTCTTCACACTATTGAAGGATGTTGTCTTTAGATCTCTATAAAGTAGCTTCCTAATTCATAAGTGGCAGATGAGTGATGTTCATTTTAAATAAGAGTTACATTAGGAGATTAAGATGATGAGGATAAGTTATTATTAGTTATAATAAAGGGATTTGAGATGGGAGGTGTGAAATTTTAGTTATAGGATCCCATTCATCATACCCCATTAGAATTTTATTGGATAAGGATGAACAGTATTGTAGTAAATCCTTTGAGGGTGTAGCGTAAGTGCATTGAAATTGATGTTGATAATGTGTCTTTGTTTTTAGTTTGGTTACTTTGGGTTGACTAATTGTATTTTTTTTTTTGGTTTTAGATTATATGGTTGAATATTTGGTTGTTTCTTATGTTTCAGAGGAAGAAGTTCCAATGATAAAAGGTTGTGGGGTTTCTAAATGATGTGTTTTAATTGGATTATAAATTATATCAATATTATGAGAGGTATTATCTATCTGTATTTTTGGAGTTGAGACTTCTGAATTTTTTTATTTTAGTTGTAATTGGTTCCACGTGACCTAATTCCATGAGGTGAGATAGGTAAGATTTGCATAGTGCAAAACTTTTGGAAATTGTTATAGGTAGAGGCTATATAATGATCTATATATGAAACTACTCTCCTCATATTATTTATGTTGAAAACATTCTCATTTTTTATGTTAGGGTACACAAAACTTTCAATATTGTTAGTAGTGGGATGTTAGTTAGTGTTACCTTGATTAGGAAGATGATCCTTGTAAATAGCTAAATGAACATGTTCTTTGTTTAAGGCCTCATGTTTATTATTAGTTTCATGAGCCTTAGCTGATATTTCATAAGCTTATTTATATGTACATATGACTGATTCATGATCAAAGTTAGGTCCAAGGAGATAGGCCATAGCAAAGTTTCTTAGTTGGTGATAAGTTTTGTGAGAATGGCCCTAACTTGCATGAAAACAACAAAATTTTTGGGGATCATACCAATGTTTGGTAGGATTTTTAGGATCAATATCTTGTGGGGAAGGTCATAGAAGATGTTTTTAAATATATGCTAAGGAAATTGGTTTATGTACATCTACATTATGCACTTACTAAAATTTAGAGCTAGGATGAAAATTGTTGGAAATGAACATGGAAAGATTAGGATCTATTGGATTAGTTAGAGCAATGGATTGATTGGTGTGTATGAATCATAGGTAAACATAACACCATCATTAGTTTCATGTCAATTTTTAAATTTCATAATAATTTGGGTCCTTTTTAGAGGGTGTGAGGTCTCGAACTATCATATAAGGAAAGCTTGACATTTAGCTTGGTCGAGGGCTTCTTACAAGGATTTTGTAGAAAGAGTCCTTGCACGATATTCTAATTTGGAGTGAAGGGAATTAGTGAATAAATGAAATAGATTATCATCAAACATGTTATGCTCAACTTTATTAGACAAATATTTCCATTATTGGATAAATATTTGTGCCATTTTTTATTCTAATTATTTACAATTTATAAAATGAGCTAATTGTTTTTCCATAAGATCACTAGTTTAGAATTATTGAACCAATAAATTGACTAGATATTCCAAGCTAGCTATAGAATGATACCAATCTAAAACATCACCTAAAAAGGTTTTATCTAATATCTTGGTCAAAATGAAAGTATTAAGTTTAACCCAATTTTTATATAAATTTATAAAAGTATTCAAATGCAAGGCTAGATAAGTGGATCCATTGTAAGTGATAGTAGGAACTATATCACCTATGTCAATGTTTACGAATTGAGGGATCAGGGGTTCATTTTTTATGTTTTTAATAGCCTTATCAATAAGTAGGTGTTATGGTATAAGGTTACTATGTGCATATATAAATAGGGGCATTAGTATTTTGCATTCCCTATTGAGTAGGTTGAGGTTGGTTTTGAAAATTAATTAATTGGTTATGCATTTGCATCATTTGGTTGACACTACTAGTTTGAAAGGTAGACATTTGATTTAAATTTTGGCAATGTTAGTATGAGAGGTAACCATTTGATTTAAAGTTTTCAATAATAATTGATTAGTTTCAATTATATTTTGATTAGTAGAAGTCACATGAGATGAATTAGAATTATGAAAGGAACTAATAGTTTGAGATGCGCTAGTAGCATGAGATGCACTAGTAGTTTTATATAATTTGGCACTAGTGTGGGTATTTTTAGTAGACCCACTAAAAGTCACACCTACCATGTCTGTACAAATGGTTGGCATGGAAGATGAATAAGGCATGGAATATGATGTCATTATAGTATAGCGGGTATGATAGAAAAGGGGGTGATATAATTCATAGGCTTACTTAAACTAAATCCTATAGAAAAGGTAGGTGAAGGTGAATGGGGTTCTCCAATATAAGGTCCCATCATAAGGTTGTAAATAATTGTAGGATCTTTACCCTAATGTTTGGGGTTTCTAGTGATGAATAATATGATTTTAGTTTTATATTCAAGGTCACTTTCATCCTCAATAATTTTGAATAATAAATGACTAAGTATATTGAAACAGGAAGGAGTCCCATAGTTGGTAGTTCTAGTGGTAACATGGATGTTGGTAAAATCCATATTATGTACCACATGATATGGTAAATGTATTTTAGGTACTTTATGAGGAATAGTAAATCTCATCATGTTGATTTGATTTTAATGTGTAGCTCTGTCAAACAAATGTTGCATGATAAAAATTTGATTCAAACACTTAATAGGAAAAAGAAAGCTAAAAATAAACAAGATCGATTTGTTTGATCTGGTTAGATAGATAGGATGACATAAAATATGGAATTAGACTAGATTGCATTGGTTGATCTAATTAAATATCTAGGATAACAAAATGAAATTTGTGATAGACTAGGTCAAACTAGTTGATTTAGTTATAAAAATAGGATAGCATAAGATAATATTTGATAGATTAGATTGAGCTAGTAGATCTAGTGAGACAAATAGTGAAACAAAAAAAGTTGGAATCAGACTAAATATATTTAGTCAAACTAGTTAGATAGAATCGATAAAAGAAAAAAATATATGACAGACTAGGTCAAGTTGGTTGATCCATTTAGATAAAAAGTGAAACAAAAATAGTTGAAATTAGAGTAAGTCAAGTTAGTTAACCTAGTTAGGGAAGTAGGAAAGTATAAAAATTTGTAATTGGACTAGGTCAATTTGGTTGGTCTAGTTCTATAATTTGAAAAAATATATCTAAATTTGGATGATTTAGTTCAAAATATATAGAATTAAAGTTAAGCACACAGGCAACAAGGTTGAACTAGTCAATCTAGTTGAAACACACACTACAAAACTTATATCAATGATGGATAATACAATCTACATCACAACATAAAATATCAAATATTAAACAATAAGATCATAATTTTGATGCTAAGTATTTTTTTTCAAAAGAAGATTGGGAAGTTGTATAAAAGGTTTTGATTGAAAGGGTAAATTTACAAAGATGCTTGTCACTTGGATAGTGTTGATCTAATATTTTAAAGCACTAATTATGGATGGAGTGTCATTCCCATAACTTACTAAACCCAATTTCAAGGGTAAATTAGAAGTAACTTCTTGGTAATAACTACTAATCGATGCACCATACAATCAAATAGATGGTTGAATTAATAAGGTTCAATGCAAAGGGAAACCATATGTGTTTCCAAAATATTGTGAGGTACATGCAAACTAAATACTATGTTTAACTTTTTACTATGGCTATGTGTATTTTGGAAATCTCCTCATGCCATGATATCTATAAACAATAGATAAAGACCATAAACAAAGTATCGTGTAGCCCTTCACCATAGTATCTAAGTAGTTTTAAAACTATCAATACACAATGTTTAGGGAAAGCCAAACAAAGTGAAAATCAATATTTTGAAAGCTAAGTTACAATTTTTTGGAAATCTAATAAACATTTAACCAACTGAAAAGTAAAGTGATTTTAATTAATATCAAATATAGGTTATTTTATTTTTCTTAAAATAGAAAGTAAAATAAATAGAATAAAATCGAAAAAGGCAATCAAGTTGGGAAAATAGAAGATAACAAAGTCAAGATTATCAACTCAATTTATTGCAAAAAATAATCCAAAACCATAAAAATATCTCTCTGAACCAATCACCCATAAGACTAGCGATCATATCTTAGGATTTGTGTCATGGGTATGATAAATCATAAATCCCTACAATAAGAAGTTCAAGAATTACATACACATCTTATAGGTTGATACCCATCTCAATGGTATCCCCATCCACCACCCATCTGAAAGTGTTGGTCAATCATTTATATTCCCCTAAGAACATGCTGACTAAGTCAACACTCAATGGGATACAACACATATGCATAATCCTTCTAAATCCCAATGAGTTCAAGTGCACACAATCATCAACTATTAGTATTTCTAATAAATCTAGCTACCACATGACATCCACTAAATGGTAGAGTATCCATTTCCTTTGAAACATATCAAATAAAAAAGTATGTATTAGTCCTCCACATTAGTTAATAATCAAATTATATCATAAAAATTTAATAATAGATGCAAACTAACTACTTCATCAACCTATTTTGATATTTTATTTACATTTTACACTACATAGGCCACATATATAACTATGTCATCCATAAACTAACTGTTTACTATGTCATCCAAGTATTTAAGTATGTCAACCACTATTTTAATTTAAGTTAAATTGGCCACTTCATATGAATTTAGCCATCTAACAAAACTATGTTATCCACTAGATAATACATTGGCCAATTGATTCTTCTAAGGCCACTTCATATGAAGTTATCCATTCATTTAAGCTATGTTGACCACTAGAAAACAATATGACATTGACCAAGATGTATTAATTCATCCACCTAAACAATATCAAACTAGATCAGCTTGACTATACACATTTGGCTAGTTATCAACAAACTACATTACCCTATTTATACACAATCGACCATCCTTATTAACCTATTAATTTCTAACTAAGTCAGCCTAGCTGATCTCATTCAATTTACACGATGATTTTTCATCCATTTTTCATTCTTTTCACCCCTTACCCATTGACCCTCTTAATTCCTAATCTATCCTAAAATGTTTTGGGGTGAATTCTGCTACATGAATTTTCCCTAACACCTAGATTTTGAAATCTAATTCATTTTTCAAGTAAAATTGACAAAATTAAAAATTTAGTACATTCCATAGCTAAACATGCTATCCATTGTCTCTATGTATCCTCCACTTCGTGTTCCTCATCTTTGTACCATAGTCTCACTTGTCATTCTTTCTTACCACATAGAGCTATAGTTTTCTCAAATTATTAAATTTACAAATGAATAGTTGAAATTTCTATTTATATTTTAAATTGATAAATTCTTTAAGTTATCAATTATTTAATGAAAAATTTAGTATTATAATCATAAATATGTTTTTATAAGTGATTTTTTCAAAATTGTCAAAAGTTTTGGAATCCTAACAATGTAGGGAATTTTTCTATACTTAAATCTTGTTATTGTAAACAATTCCAATTTTATATTAATTTTTAGGTCCACCTAATGTTTTTTACATTGTACATCTCTAATTTCTTATAACACAACTTTTATTATATAAATTAAGTAGAGGCATGTATTTTTCAATTATTTACTTTCATTTATTTCCCACTATAACCTATAATTTATTAGCTCAGTGTTGGGTGTTGATTTATTCTTTCTTGAAACACCATTTCATGTTACAATTATGTGACATGTGATGAGCTTCAAGTGGGGCATATGTATACACAATATTTTTTAATTTTATCATTTTTTTATTCTTTCTCTCTTGTAAGAACTTGTCGAGGCTCAATTTATATGATTGTGTTCCTTAAAGGGTGCATTAGGAAAGGGGTTGGAAGACCTTTGGTGTTTTACAAGATTAGTGGTCCCATTATCACTACCTACAACTATTAAAATCTACCTTTACCCAATTATCTATTAGTAATAACCCACTTATATAATTTTATAATAAATTTACCATCCAAAATAGCCCCTACCTAATCAAATATCCCTTTTATTCATTTTTCTTGTTATGTTAGCCTAGTCGACCTTGTTAGGACTTAACACATGTTACTAAACTCTATCAGCCCAACCAATCTAGTTTGAGGCCTAATGACTCTATTTACTACCAAACAAGATTGACATTACTGTTCTTGTCAACTAAATTCACAAGAGGGTTTAGGGTCAATCCTTGGATATAAATACCCCCTTCAGTTTATTTTTAAAGAGAGGATCATTCAATTGCACATCATTACATCACTCAAATCTACTTATACTATCATTTGGATGTTTCATTTCTTAGGTTTTTGCCTTGGAATAGTAACACTTGTCTTATGGAGGTCTTGGATGTATAGGAGAAATATTCTATCCTTGTGATCCTCACAAGCCATAATAACATCTTGGAAAGCACCATTGGCCAAGGGAGAGATTGAGGCATGATGGGTTCACTTCAACAAGGTAGATATATTCTTATCCCTTCATCTTTTGATAAATAGATGTTTTATAACTAATATATTTAATTATATCTCACCTTGCTTAGATTCCTTATATATTGTTTTGAATAGAATTATCTTTGATTATTTACTATCTTCTCTATTTGTGCCACAAGCTTTGGTGAGTACTAGACTATATTTTATGTTTATTTACTATATTAGGTTATATGTTTGTTTATTAGATTAGCTAATTTCCATTTATAGCATTATAAGACCTAGCTAGGGTTATTATATGATGACATTTGACTAGAGGATTTGAAAACCTCTTCTTTGTTATTGTGTAGTAAGAGATCCATTCGTTAGGTTTAACAAATCCATAATTAGTCATGACCTTGATATAACAAAGTATTTCTAAGTGGATTATTAACTTATTAATTTCTCTGAGGTTTGATTTTTTTTAATAATTACTAGTTTTGATGGGATCCATACCCTATATTAATACTAATATTACACTACAAACTAAGCTAAAATGCCATGGCCCAAAATAACCAATTACACCAAATAGCTAACCAATTACTCCAAATAGCCACAAGGCTAAAAGCAACCAAATAACACACCTATCTACCACTCACAAATTCGTATCAAATATAAGCTTGTGGGAAATTAATCTAAAAGATTAGTTGTCTTGTCTTTTTTACCTTTTTTCTTTTTAATCTCCTACCAAATTTCTTGCTCTAAGTTCACCACAACTAATTATTTATCTAGATTCTATGTTTCCAAATTTCTATTTTCAGACAATTCCTTGTCTAAGTCTTAGTTTTTAGACTCATGTCTTCTCTTCACTCCTCTAACTAACTACTTCAAAGGAAAATTTTGAACATTTTTTGTTGCTCCTTCATTGGATATTACTTCTTTTATATAAGTAGTTTTTATTCTCTCTTACTATCTCCCAAATCTTTATTTTCTTGTGTTTTTGAACCTCTAAAATAGTGTTCAACCACTAGCAATAGATCTGGTGCACTCTATTTGTTTATTTTGGAATTTTATCCCTTCTTTTTAACCATTTGAAGGATGCCCCTGAAGACAAGATGCATGAATATGACATGGGCCTTTTCAGTTATGGCATCTAAAAGTGGTGTTCTCATAATCTAAAAATTGAACATGTTGAACTTTGCCATATTAAAAAATGACATTTTTTGGAAACCCTTTACTTAAGTCAATCTATACACAAATTTTGGCATAAATGCACAATCTTGCAGTATCTCTCTCATGATCATTATTTAAAAATGACCCCAAAGCATTAGTTATTTCCTTATAATCATTCCAAAAATGTACAGGTAGATTAGGAAGATGAATCCAAAATGGCACTTTAGTGATTGAAAGAGAGGGTTAAAATTCAAAAATTGAGGAGTGATAAACAAGCTTACATTACCCTAAAACCAAGGTCCTTATGAAAGACATTTATAATAATCTTGATGATTGTGGAAGTGAACAACAAAGAAACCTTTAGAGCACAAAGAAATTTCACATTGATTCGATCATGTTTCATGGACCCATTTATATAGAGAAATCAAAGAAGGCCATGAACCATTAAATCTACATATAATTGCATCTTCAGCTAGAGAATGAAAATATTCATACACATCCCCATTTAAAATGTCCATAGAAGGAACCTCCTTAGCTTGATCAACAATATAGACTTGAGGAGGAGAGTATTTTGCCAAATTTGGATTGGAAGCAACATTTTTGAATTTATATTTTAATGACGTAGGTTTGAGATTATATTTTTATCTTAAACCATCCATCCCTCCCTGCATTTTGGGAGCCATGGAGATGATTGAGTCTTTTCCTACATTATATTAAGATAATGGTAAAAAAAATTAGTTTCTTGCCCTGATAAATGAAACACTGAAATTTAGCTAGAACACCTAAATAGGCCTCCAACCTCTTTTATAAATTAAACACAACGTCTATCCCTTTCACCCAAAAACATTTTGTTAATCTAGAAAAAGATCACACCACTAATTGGTACCCTAGTTGCTCAATTTCTAGATTATTCTATTCAAGCATTTTTTCAAACACTTTATTATCAACCTCTATTATTATTAGATCATCATGTCCATGTAAATGATGTGACACTTGGAACATGCTCTTGGATAAAATTTGTGTATCATTATAATTCACAATGGCCTATGTAAAATATCAAACCCTAGATAGAGGATCAAAAGACTCAAAAAGAGAAGAATCAACAAACATGCCATCACAATCGATTTGAATAGGAAACAATTTAACAATCCCCTTCTTCACAAGTGAATTAATAGTCTCCACATCAATTCCAAGCTTAACAATCTCTAGTCCATCATCAACCTCTATGGACCATAGTCCTCTGCATCATTTTTTGCATTGAATAAGCCTTCACTCTATAGATTGGATGCACCAAATATCCAAAACCTGATAGAAATGAAACTCCATACACTAACCTTTCCCCCCTTGTGTTACGACATGCAACATCATGGCTACCTCTAAACCGAGTAAGATAAACTATAGATTTATCTTATTTTGCTTGCATACATTATCTATGTTGTATTGTGTCCATTATCACTAGAAATTATTATATTCCTATACTCATTTCTCATACCTTGCACTGGACAACCATATGTATTATTTTAATGTAATATGTCTAAAATAATAGTATTTTAAATATTGTTTCACATAAGAGGGTTTTAGCTAAAATAGTGATATATTTTAATCCCTTTAATAATAAACAATTTTCTTTGTTCCATTATAAATGAGACCCCATTTTTTTTTTCTAAATGTACTTTAATAAAATATTTTCCCTTTACCATACCCAAAAAAGAAAACTTAATCCTTTGCTTACCCACTTTTTCCAGAATCGTTGACAATGTGGTTTAGAGAGAGTGAGGCCAATGTGGGAAATTTTAATAAGGAAAGGTAGTTGACATCTTGTTACTATATTTTTATTATAAACTTGATTCAAATTCTATGTACCTCAATACCATGCTTCAAAAACTTCCATAAAATACCTTTTGTCTTTTTTCTTTCCCTTCTTTAGCATGTTGTTTCAATGATTAAACTACAACTAGCTCTCCCACAATCTACTTTTCTCCATGATTTGCATTTATGATCTTCTCCCATGATTTTATTATTTTGGGGTATCTTTATTTTATAATACAACTATAGCCTATGAAATGATCTATCTTTTCTATAACCTTTCATCTTCTTCTTCTTCTTCCTAATCTTGTTGATCAATTCTTCAACTTTAATTCTCCACCATCTACCTACTCTAATAACACACTGATGGTGGAGATAAAATTATAAATATTCATATTACATTTAACCTATATTTGATTTTATTTCTTGATGATAAAACACATTATAATTTCCTCATATTTTTAGAAGTCTTGAGTTTACAAGGAATTGTCTAGAACCCTAGCAGACTATCTAGAACATGCAACAACCCATTAACAAATATTTAATATTTTCCTCCTAGACACTATTATTCATGCATTTTTTATCTTTCATAGTGGGAGGAATTATATTTTCCAAAATCCCACCTTAATTTTTACCACTAACTATATTATTAGACATGATGCTCAATTTTTTTCTTAGGTGCTCAAAGTTCTCCTTTGCTAATGTCTTTGTGAATATATCTATCAATTGGTCTTCAGATCTACAAAGCTCCAAATAGATTTCTCCATTATTCACCCACTCTTTGATAAAATGGTACCTTGTATCAATTTTATTGATCCACTTATGAAATACATTTTATTTCATAATGTAATTTATTATTTTTTATCAAAAAATATTGGTGTTGGATACTCTTGTTCATGGAATAGATCTAATTATACTCAATGTTTCCAAACTTCTTGACATGTAGCTGATGTTGTTATCATGTAATATACTTTAGATGATGGATTTTTCATAATAGGTTGATTCTTTGGTGCCTATAAAACTACACCTAATACAAAATGCAAGATATATCTATAAGTATTCTTCCTATCATTTGTGTTACTTATAAAATCACTATCAATATAGCCAATCAAATTGAAATCATTAGTTATGGATTATAAATTTTTATATCCTACTATTCTTATTAAATATTTAAATATTCTCTTCCCAACTTGTTAGTGTGAGTCTTTTGGTTATTTTATAAATATTGAAATCAAAATAATACCATACATAATATCTAGTATTGTATTTTTGAGATACATTAGAC
>JARHVA010001446.1:662500-682500 GCA_037957365.1 Torreya grandis | reverse complement strand
GAAAGTAGTTACAAGATTTAAACCATTAAAGCTCAATATATAAAACTTAAAATAAGAATAAGATACTCATATTGGTCATTGGTAGTTTCTATCTTGAAGAATTCTTGGAGTGAAGGTGAAGCTACTTAGAGCCTTGAGTTACGTGGGCAGAGTGATAACACTTGAATCCTTTGGACTGGTTTTGGTTTACCAAGATTAGTTGGTTGTTGCTCTCAAATATTCTCATTTCATCTTTTGTCATTATAACCTTTTAAGGTATGGGCCTTGGGATAATGTTATGTAACCATTGATGGTCTTATTCAACCAGCACCAGTCAAAGGGTGACTGCCAATGGTTAGGGGAAAAAGGTCAAAATGGATAAAATTATCCACTTGGATTAATTATTAGTGGTTAATATATTGGGAAATGGTTTAAGGTCAATAAATGAGGTATGGGGTTGCATGCAAAATAAGTCTTAGAAAATTAAGACATTAAATACCAAGGTATAAATGGTCTTTAGGCTATGTGTCAATCAACTAGCCATGGGTTTGGGTAGGTTAGGTTGAAATAGGATTTAAGTAATTTAATTAAATAATTAAATTAGCTAAAGGGGTAAATAGGTGAAAAGGTGTGTTAAAGGGGTTATATAACCCAAGGGGAGCTAAGGGATGGTTTAAAGGTTAATGCAACATCTAGAGCCATAGTGTATGGTTTTCTAGTGTCTACAACATGCACCTTCTAAAATTACATATACTATGTAAAAATGGTCTTCAAGGCTTCATCATCTATTGGTGGGGTGGCATTACTCAAACTCTACTATCCCTCTCTAAATATCTTGATTGTATCTTAGATAACTCAACATCTAAATAATCAACTCTAATAACCTCTACTAACTATGCTTCCTATTCTTGGCTCATCAGATAAAAATAATAATCATGTGGCATTGCCTTAAAATTGGGTCTCTAAAGCAAGCTAGGGACACACTCTAGAAATTCTCAAGTAAATCATTGTTTCAATGGATTTATGATGGTAATATAGTAAATATACATTACAATATAAATATATACAATTATAAATATGAGATCAATGAAAAATAACATTATAATAAAATGATAAAATATGAAATACACATATGATTACCTAGATTGTCTATAGGTATATCACTCCTTAGGCCACTAGTAGCATATATCTACCTATTACCTCACATTTTTCTTGCCTAAGAGGTCCATACTCATCCATCACCTCCTCAATAACTCATTTTTTAAATCTCAGTTTAAATAGGAGTGTTAGACGTGATCCATCCCACCACATCAACCATGCCTTCATCATGATAACATTTTATACAATCATGCCAACAATGGGTCCATCCACCTCATCATCATTTGTATCTATCATGTCTACTATTATATATGTCAGTCTCTCCCCTTATCTAAGATGGAATCTCCAAACATTATTACATATAAATTAATTTGAGGGTTTATCATGTCACATCCTAAATTATTGAGTAATGATCTCAAACTAGAATCTCTTAATGATACCCTAAAAGCAGGATCTATATAAATGTCAAACCCAAATCTAGTGTAATTGAACTACATCTTGTGGTTAAAAATGAATGATATTTATAAGGTATTCATATGATGCCTCCCTCTTTTAACTCATCTAAAACATGACATGATCGGGTGGGCTCACTCTCTTGATGTCTCCTCATTGGAAAAATCACCCATCTAGATATATATTTAAATTTTATGTTAACATTTTATGGTGCCACATGGTCTTTATTATTTAATTTATGGAGGGAAGTATCCATTGGAGAGTTGTAAGCTTGTGTTAACATAAATTGAATATTGGTGGGATAACATACTAATTTATTTTCACTTAGAAACATGAATAACTAGTGAATCACTACTAGAAGTAAAAGATGACTTCTCCAAGCCATAGGATGAATAATTTTGGATTAAATTTGAGGAATTATTGTTGCCTTGGATTCTAAGACAAACAAAAAATTCATAAGATTCTAAACTTTACATTAGAAAACCAATCAAGTGGACTACAGAGAAGTTATATAATCTTTCAGAATTAATGATCCTTGGACTCGAATAACTGATTACTAGTTTGAAACCACTCTGATTTAATTTTCATCATTTGAGCTCTCCAATTTTCGAAAAGCTTCAACACAAGGAAAAATGAATTTTTGTATGCTTCATGAGATAGGTTTTTGAAATGCAATTTTTTTGTAGATAAGTGATTTTTCAAGGAATGAAAACAATTCCTTTGGGGGATAGACACCTACGAGATGGCATGCAGATAGAAAAGAGATCTTTAAGAGATGTAAATTATTATAATATATTATCTAAATTTTTGGGGAAGGTTATATAGGATGTAAGGGGAGAGATAAAAGAATATAATATCATGAAAATATTAGTTAAGAAAAATCAAAGAGGAGTATTAATATATTAAAATTTGAATTTTGATAGAAAAATATGACAAATGAAGACATATGTAAACAAATTAAGGAATAAAGACTTAGGTAAAAATATAAAAATGGGCTATTAAGGAAATAAAGATAAGAGATAATGTCACAAATAAATTAAAAAAATAGAAGATAGAAGTAGAGAATTGACAAGTGTGTATACTTTTATTGAAAATATAGACACCATTAATCTAACTAAAATAGACCAATTAACATCAATACCACTAAAAGGAATAGAGAAAACAAGAGAAAATAATAGAGTAGAATTTATTTACTATTTACAAAGTAAAACATTATGAATGACATGTAGAAGGGACTACGATTTAGATACACTTATGGGGACACCAAAAATATTTAAAAATATGAGAGCAAAAGCCTAGTTGGTGGAGATAAGTACTCCCTAGAGTGGATGAGGTGTAATGAACAATAAGGAAGTAAACATAAAGGTTAGGGTAAGAGATAATAGAAAAGAGAAAATATAATAAGATGAAGGTATGCTAATACAAGAAACTAAAAAATGAATAGGATAAAATATTTTGATAGTTGATGTAGATAGAATAATAGAAGTCAATAGATGTGAGGCAACACAAGAAGATATAACAGAATGACAAATCATTGCAATAAAAAATAAAAAACTAAGGCTATAGTTTAATTAATAAAAGATAATGTCAAAGATAACATATAATAAATGGAAGGAAAAGATAATAAAGTTAATTTTGAAGATGATATATTAGTTAATTAAATTAATATATATGGAAAGAATGTAGAGTTATAAGATATAGGAGAAGAGATATGAAGCAATGCCCTACTTTAAAACCTCAACCTAAAGATACCACATGAGGAAATAAACCCTTTGACACCATCCACCATGTTGATTCACATTCCAATAGAAAACCCATTCTCTAAAAGACAAGAATTACATATAGGAAACAAAGTATAAGATAGTTACAACAAATTTATTGAAGAAGTTGAAAACATGCTATTTTTTCCTTAGAAAATTAGGAAATGATACCAAGAAAAAAGTATTTTCAGGAGCAAGTGAAGAGAGAAAAGGTTATAAATAGACCCTTAGTAATTAAAAATAAGGATACCAAATGAATAAGTTTGATTAATAGTTATAAAATAAACATTTCAAGTAATTGGAGCAACAACAATTCAAGTATGAAGTCGACTACTTCAAAGATGACTCAAAATAAAATGAATTTGCCTTTGTTAAAAAATATACAAAATATGTAGAATAACACTTCATCCTAGATTATTGTTGGATAATTCATAAAATTACTAATTATAAAATAATTATGTTACATTTTTATGGTCCTTGAGAGATAACACACTTAAATGGTACATGAAGACAAATGCAAGACATATAAATTCGTGGTCATATGTCAAAAAGGCCTTTAAGGGGGATTTTTACTTTCCATATACCCACATTGAAAGTGTCATCAAGGTTTGGGAATTAATACCCAAAATATAAGGATCTTTTTAAATAATTTACATTTTAAAGCCATAGTGTATACATTGTAAAAACTAGTTAACAAAAAGTAATGGGTATAATGGTTTGTCTCTGGCTTGGTGACATATCTAAGAGCCAATATGAATGGAAAAAAATTATTAAATTTAAAGAATAAATGAATATGGATTCTCAATCAAAATCACAATATTGGAAAAAGGAGATAAACTTTTCCCTAAATAAAGCATGGAGAGGTTACAACAAGAATTCGAATAATTATGATTGAAACAAGAGATTTGGATGAAGGGAGATGATTATATGTCACCATAGTCAAAGGTTAATTTCATATGACCATGAATATGGTGTACCATTTTTTATATATATAAGGACACTTTAATGTAGAGTGTTTGCATTAGAATATGGCACAAATTCTAGCATAAATTACAATGTCATAAATATCAGCTGAGACCACTGGTTCAACATCCCATCTATGCAGATAGACTTTACTCTATGATATGTTGAATGTATGACCAACAACCCAAAAACTTGTTCCCAATTATGGATGTGTATCCACATAAAATTAGTTAGCATACTACACCACATGTGGATCATTTAACCATTATAACCACACTTGCGATGGACATAAGACAATGTAAAATATATAAGAAACAAATAGATGAAGAGTATTTATAGTACAAAATATGGCACCATTACCCAAAAAAATATCCCCTTTAAATATCATAAAACCTATGGTATACAAACCAAAAATATCCCCTTTAAATATCATAATATCAATACCCTCCACGTGTATATAACACAACACCTCAAGGATAAAAAAATTGATATTTTAATAACAATACATATAGTTACAAAGGAGGATATCAAGGCACAAATCAATTAAGGTACCATAAATAAAAAGGATGTTACCAATGAGGATGGGGTACAATCATAATTAAAACCAAATTTATAGCCAAGAAAGGCCTCCTCCTGTATGTTACAAGTGTATAAATATTGGGCATATAATAAGAACTGCATGGAAGAATCATAGGTAGAATGCAATTTTTTACATGAAAAATGAACATATGACTCATTCTCGTATCCAAAATTAGCATAATTATAAAAAATTATAGTATTAAAAATAATATTTAACAAGATCACCAACACAAAAGGTATCCAAACATGTAAAAAAAGTACTAGAAATACCTCAAACAAAAGGGAGATGTAAAGAGGTGAGGTGTAGAGATGAAGACACCAAAATTAGAGAAGGAGAGTGTTCAAATAAAATAACATTTATCTTAGAGAAAATAAAATAATTTAGATAAAAGGTAAAGGAACATAGAGAAAATTATAATAAAAATACATTAAAATAGATATTGAGAAGCCAAAACAAATGGTTGTGGTAACTGTTGTCACCAAATCTTGCACCCTAGAAGAGGGTGTTCAATCCTCTTCCAAATTTGGGCAACATGGGAACACTTACAGGTATGTGGGTGTACCTATGATGGAAATGAGCCTCTAGATTTAAGGGCTAGCTCCCTGAATGTATCTTGAAATGCTCACACCTACTTAACCAATTGCTTATGGGAAAAAAAGTTATAAGTTGCATGAAATGAACCTAATCTAATGGGGTGATACACTAAGATGTCTTCCATATGACCATCATATTTTTCTACACTAAGAAACAAGGAACACAAACTAACTTCCAATTCCTATGGATTCTAACATAAGTGTTTCAATGTGGAGGTGAGATGCATGAGAACTATCTAAAGTAAGTGAACCATAGGCTATTTGCAGACACTAAGGCTCATTGTGCACTTAAAAGATAGGATCATACACTTTAAAACACTTCATATGACTTATTATAATAGGAAATCTTGCACAAACATGAAAGGATAAGGGAAGAAAGGATAGAGAATTATCACTTTGCATCATCATACATCACTTGCACACTTAGACAATTGTTCAAGAACTCAAAATCAGATTTGCATTAATGTTTAAAGGAAAAATATGACATCATTCTAGTAGGGCTTCACCATACATGGAGTGGAATTTCTAACCATATCTCAAAATCTATATTTATAGAAGAAAGGAAGCAAGAGAAGGGGAGCTTTGGCACTAAAAGTGGAATCAATCAATTCAAACATTTGAACCACATTTACAACTTCTTATAAAATTATGATCATTTGGACCTTTTGATTGATCTAATTCACTTGAATTGGTTTCACATCTGCATTATTCTCTCATTGATGCTCCCTAACAGTTGTAATAGTGATATCAAGTTGTTAGAGCTTTGTCTTATTGTTAGCTTCTCTAAACTGGTTTGTTGTGAAGTGAAAAAGTGGAGAGAAGGGCCCCTTTCATGTAGTTGGTTCTAATGATGAATCCATTAGATTATAGGTGTATGCCTTCATGGATCCTTTGAAATTATAGCTTTTATCCAAACTAGATCATGTTCAAACTTATCCCCATATTCTTAGGTTCATTATAGATAGAAAACTAATCTCAAACTATTGGTTTTCTTATAGTCATAATGTTGATGGGCACCTATGGACCACATAGCCTTGTATTGGACTCCCATTAGGTCTAAAAAACCCATTTTGTCTTTGCATGAACTGAGATTTAACCATTTACATAGGTCCTTCTTTAAAGAAAGTGAAAATAGTCATAAAATGACACCTTGCATGCCACAAAAGGTTGAACCAAAAGTCCATATTCGGTTCTAATATTCATCTTCTATTTTATTTTTTCCTAAATACATGGCTAT
This sequence comes from Torreya grandis, assembly GCA_037957365.1. Lineage (NCBI taxonomy): Eukaryota > Viridiplantae > Streptophyta > Pinopsida > Cupressales > Taxaceae > Torreya > Torreya grandis. The sequence continues at coordinate 675,837 of JARHVA010001446.1, read as the reverse complement.
TTTTGCTACTTAGTTTTGGATCGAGCTCTAATGGCAGCATGTTCCCTTTGATAATCTTTCCTTGGTTTGGCCTTGGTCATGTGTTTGAGATCCATGAAGTCCCTTAGTTTCTCAACATTTAAATTCATTGGTCATCGATATCTAACCTAGATCATTGATTCATGACCCATATTACACTATTTATCTTATTAAATATGAATGACTGTGAGTTGTTGATCTGACTTTGGCTTGTCAATCTCTCTACAAGATGGTGCCACTTGGTAGCCCCACATTTACATTTAGGATTTGTTGTTAGTCTATCAGCTTCATGCACTTATGTCATGTGTCAATCACATGTTGATTTTAAGATCCTAATTTTATTATATATCCTTATACACTTATGCCATGTGGTGGCCTCTCAATCCCCTTGACCTTTTGACTCATCTTGCACCATTATATCAAGATGTACGATGCAAATCAGACTATCAGATCTACTAGGACCCACTATTTGAAATCCAACATCTAATTCATGAGCTCAAATTTGACATCCATGCTCTTATCAAATAACTTTCATGTGACTATCATTGAAATTTATACAACCATAAAATTTAATCTCAAAAGGTTTTTTCTCAAGATTTATTTTGACATTTGTGCAAACATCTTACTCTATTGGTTCAACTTTGAAGCTTTATAACTTGAGCTAGAAAGCTCGCATAGACTTAAAAATTTTAGATTATGATCTTGGCATGAAAAAATCCATATATTTTAAATATTTTTTCTTGTATGGATTTCTGAGGTACATTTATTAAATGCACAAGTAAACTAATTCACTCATTTTTGGATGATGTCCTTGATGGTTTGGCCCCTTAGACTCGACAAGTTAAACTTTGAAGGTTTGGATCTCAAGATAGAAGACTCATCAAGATATGGAACTTATAGATAATTATCTTAGCACTAAGTTCATTTATTTTTCATTGTTTGATGGTCATGTAAGACTTTCTAAGCATATTTATAAAATTCCCAAGTGAACTGGTCCATTCTAATTCTTCATGACATCTTGATGATGGTCTAGCTTCATAAAGTTTGTTCCTAAACTTTTACAACTCTGAATGAACTCCTTGAGGCCATGTCCATACCCTTTCCATGATCCTATCTTATAATGATCACCATGAAGACCTTTCACTTGCATATATGACCCTAAAATGACCCTTGAGACACCAAATGACACAAGGACTAAGCTAGACTATTACCAAATTCATAATGTCATATGAAATGACATAAAATGATCTAAAACATACCCTATGACATTATAAAAATACCCTATAAAACATTATAACTATAGCGGGGTTGACCCATTTTGGCCTGAGGTAAAAATGGTCAACATCTTTGATGATTTCCCAAAGGTGGCATGATTGTTATGCCATGACTAGTTTCCTAATCATGTCCATTGGGATATGGAGTCACATGTAAAATAGGTTTGATACTTAAACTACCTTGAACAACACACAAAACTTAAGGAAAGACAAAGAAGAATCAACACACAAGACAAGAAGCCTAATCAAAGACACGCTTGTGCTTAATGAGCACTTAGGGAACATGACACACACAACAAAGGAAACACACACCTAATCACTAACTAACCTAAGTTAACACTTACTCCAAGATCAAAGGGTAAGTTTTAAAACTCACTTATTTTATGACATGAAGGGTTGAATTAAACATGTAGCCTTTTGATCCTTGACATTGATTCCTCCATCTTCTTCATGTTGTTTTCTAACTTCATTGACATGATGTTCAATGAGAATAAAGTAGCTCCAAATAGGATAGCTATGGAAATGAACTCTTCTTGCATCCAAATAGTCTCAACTTTATTATATGGATCCTTAGTTATGACCTCCAATGGTGGTTAAACAAGGCTTTCCTTTTTGGTTTCCATAGTGTCCTAAATAATATTGGGTTTCTCCTTAACTACAAGTTCATCAAAATCATCAAGGAGATTTTCATAGTCTACCCAATCTTGGTCATTGTCTTCTATGGGAGACTCGTTGTCCACCTTCTCAATTACTTGACCCTTAACGTGGCAAAGATCTTCAAGATCTTGAAAGAGCTTCATTTGTAGTTGTCAATCATATTTGTCCTCCATGGAAAACCCTTTTTCCACCTTCTCAAGTACATGACCCTTAACTTAGAAAAGATCTCAAATATCTCAAAATAGCTTCATTTTCATCTACCAATCATCTTTTTCCTCCATGGAAAACTATTTTTCCACCTTCTCAAGTACTTAGCCCTTAATGTACAAGTTTGAAAATATGAGTATCCTCTCAACCTTGCTTTTCTCCTAGACAAATAGTTCTTGATTCTTGGAAGCATCAATATCTTATTCTTCATGATCTAATACCTTTCGATATGGCTCAATATCAAGTGGGTCTCTTAACTATTCCTAAGGTGAAACAACTTCTACCTTGCCCTCACTTTCCATGTCTACAATCTCTTTGACATTAGCATCATCATATTGATTTATTATAAAAGATTATTGATTATAATAATGAACTACATATTTATGCTTAATGGAATACTTGTCAACATGATCATTAGTATCATTAGCAAACTTTTTCATTAGATATAGAATCTCTTATAGAAAAAAGAGACTTACCCAACTTGCCAAACTCTTCGCGTATGACATTGATCTTTTACCATAGTTCCTATAAATTTACAACATGAGACCTTTCTCCATGATTATTGAGACAATCGTCAACATGATTTTCATAGGAATTTTCTAAATCAGATGTAGACTTCTTAGGAGGAGTAAGCTTATTAGGCTGATCAAAATTATGACTATGAAATCAGACTTTTGCCACAAGTCATTTTCATCCACCTCATGAGTGTTATCTTCAAGAGATGTTTCATCTACCTTGGTCTCATGATACTCTCTTAGGATTTCAAAATATTGAGTCTTAACTTGACCTTCCTCATTAATAGTACACTCTAATTCATGCTTGAGATGCTCATCCACAACTTCATGATTAGACATGGAGTCTTATTCAAATACCTCTCTCTTCAAGTCTTGTCCACATTCCTCATGGACAACTGCAATAGGATCTTCAATATGTTTCTTTTCATCTAATAAGTTAGTATTACACATGTGGTCACCATGTGGAATCCCTATGGTTATTTACTCCTCATACTCACTGATGAAATCCTCTTGGTCAGCCTTGGCTTGGGTTTGCTCCTCTTCACTTGCTTCTCTCAAGATGGGCTTATGTGAAGGAGCTGGAATATGAGATTTAGTGTAAGGTTTATGGATTGGGGGAGGAGTGTGAGAGGTTGGAGAGGGGGTTTTAGTGGATTTAGGAAAGATAAAATCACTATTAATCCTATAGAGAAGTGACTTCATGGACTAATTAGAAGTAATAACATTTACATAAGCAAGATTTTCATCTTGCCAATATTATCCTTGAGTTTCTTCAATAGCAACATGTTTATTTTTGAACTCTTTGTCCTCCCACATACTTATTCTATCTATTGAACATTGAATGCACTTATTTTCTAAGTCCATTTGTTGTTTAACCTCCTATTGAGTTCCTTCAATTTCTTCAAATGTCTCCCACTTGTACATATAATTTTGGGTAGCACCTCTCAACCATTCCATGAGATGATTAGGGAGTAAGTTATACTCATCATCTTATGTACTCATTTCATCTTCAATATCTAGTAACTATGGTATGGATGTCAATAAGGAGTTGATGTAAGATTGAAAAAGTGAAGGAGGAGGAGGGTAATGATGAGGATCAAGACCATCTTCATTTCGTTGTATTCTAGCCTATAGGAATATATATCTTGCCTTGTAATACCTTTGTGTACAATTCAAGTAAACATTTGATTCCTCATGGTAAGACTCATAGGAGTAATTGTGAGGTTCATAGTCATCATGCTATGGCTGATAGGGCTCATATTGGGACTTATAGGGAAGCATTTCTTGATAGGTATATTCATAGCATTCCTCATAGGGCTATCCAATAACATGGTGTTTATATGGGGGAAAATGGAGGATTATATGGCTCCCATGGCTCATAAGATTGATATCCATTTTGATAGGACTATTGGATAGTATATTGTGGTCCATAACATGTTTGATAAGGAGGTATATGGTAGGATCACTCACCATAGCTATTTATATCAACCTCATGTATCAAATGAGATGTAAAAAGTGATCAAAACTTAAACTAAAGATACATGGACTGCTTATAACTAGAAGTTATCATTTGGAGTCACCATTGGTGCTAGGTTGCTTTCTTCCAAAAGTTGATAGAGGAAAGACATAATAATAATCTTTCCACTCTCTTTGACCTTGGTCCCATCAATTATGCCATAATTATTGTCACCAAATATTTGACCCTAAAAGAGGGTGTTTAATCCTCTTCCAGATTTAGGAAACATGGGAACAGTTACAGGTATGTGGGTGTACCTATGATGTAAGTGAGACTCTATATTCAAGGGCAAGCTCCATGAATGTATCTTGACATGCTCACACCTATTTATCCAGTTGCTTATGGGGAAAAGAGTTAGAAGTTACATGAAACAAGCCTAATCTAAGGGGGTGATACACCAAGATGTCTTCCATATGACCATCATACTTTCCTGCACTAATAAATAAGGTACACAAACTAACTTCCAAGTCCTATGGATTCTAACATAAGTATTTAAATATGGAGGTGAGATTCATGAGATCTATGTAAGGTAAGTGAACCATATACTAGTTGTAGACAGTAAGGCTCATTTTACACTTAAAAAATAGTCTCATACACTTGAAAACACTTCATATGACCTATTATAATAGGAAATATTACACAAACATGAAAGGATAAGGGAAGAAAGGATAGAGAATTATCACTTTCCATCACCATACATCACTTACACACTTAGACAACTGTTTAAGAACTCAAAATCAGATTTGCATTAATGTTCAAAGGAAAAATATGACATCACTCTAGCAGGGCTTCACCATACATGGAGTATAATTTATAACTATATCTCAAAATATATATTTATAAAATAAATGAAGCAAGAGAAAGGCAAGTTTGGCATTAAAAAGGGGAATTAATCAGTTCAAACATTTTAACCATAGTTACAACTACTTCTATAATTATGTTCATTCAGACCTTCGAATTGATCTAGGTTACTTCACATGGTTTTACAACTATATTATTCTATCATTGATGCTCCCTAATGGTTGTAATGGTGGGATCAATTTGTTATAGCTTTATCTTTTTGTTAGTTTCTTCGAACTAGTTTCTTGTGGCATGCAAAAGTTAAGACATGGGTCCCTTTCATGCAATTGGTTCTGGTGATGAAGCCATTGGAGTCCATGTGTATGCCTTCAGGCATCCTTTCGAATTCTATATCTTTTCCAAACTAGATAATGTTCAAACTTTTCCCTATGTTTGTAGGTTCACTATAGATATAAAACCAATGTCAAACTATTGGTTTTTCTATAGTCATAATGTTGATGGGGACCTATGGATCACATACCCTCATTCTAGACTCCCATTAGGTCTAAAATATAAATTATATATTTACAAGAATTAGGAGTTTACCATATTCATAGGTCCTTTAAATAAAGTAAACATAGTCATAAAATGACACCCTACATGCCACAAAAGGTCAAACCAAAAGTCCATATTTAGCTATGATGGTGGTCATTTATGTTCTTTATTCCTTATTATGTGGATATATCTAATCCTTAGCATTTGATTGAGCTCTAGTGGTGGCATGTGCCCTTTGAAATGATTTCCTTGGTTTGATCTTGGTCATGTGTTTGATATCTAAGAAGTCCCTTAGTTTTTTGACCTTTAACTTCATTGGCCATCGATATTTGATCTAGATCATTGAATTATTGACCCATATCACACTGTTGATCCTGATTGGTACAAATGATCATGACTCATTGATCTACGTTTGATTTTTCAATCTCTCTCTGATCTAGTTCCACTTGGCATCCCCACATTTGCATTAATGATTCATTTTCAGCCTATCATCTTCATGTGCTTATGCCATGTGTCAATTGTACATTGGTTTTAGGATCATATTGTTATTCTATAGCATCATGCACTTATGACATGTGGTGGCCTCTCAATCCCCTTGACCTTCTGACTCATCTCTCACCATTAGATCAATATGTATGATGCAGCACAAATTGTCAGATCTATTGGGACCCACTATTTGAAATCTAATGGCTACTTCATGAGCTCAAATTTGACATATGAACTCTCATCAAATGAAATTTGTGTGACCATCATTGACATTCATGTAACCATAAAATTTAATCTCAAAAGGGTTTTTTTTTCTCAATATTTATTTTGACATTTGTGTCGATTTTTTACCCTGTTGGTTCAACTTTGAAGCTTCATAACTTGAGCCAAAAATCTCTTACAAACTTGAAACTTTCAAAGAATGATCTTAGCATGAAAAAATCCATGGCACTACAATATTTTGTCTGTTGTGTATTTTTGAGGTGTATTTAATAAATGCACAAGTGAATGGTTCATTCATTCCTAGATGATGTCTTGGATGGCCTAGCCCCTTAGACTTAATAAGTTAAACTTTGAAGTCTTAGATCTCAAGATGGAAGACTCATCAAGATATGAAACTTGAAAAGAGTTATATTAACATTAAGGACATTGATTTTGCATGGTATAATGGTCATATAAGGATTTTTTAGAATATTTATAAAATTCCCAAGTGAACTGGTCCATTCTGATTCTTCATGACATCCTGATGATACTCTAGCTTCACAAAGTTTGTTCCTAAACTTTTTTATCTCTGAATGAACTCCTTGAGGCCATGTACAGACCCTTTTCATGATATTTTATTGAATTTATCACCATGAAGACCTGGAACTTGCATATATGACCTTAAAATGACCCTTGAGACACCAAATAAGACAAGGACTAAGCTAGACTATGACCAAAGCTAGAATGGGATATGAAATGACATCAAATCAGCTACAACATACCCTATGACATTATAAAAATCCCCTATAAAATATTTTTAATATAGGTAGGTTGACCCATTTTATCTTGAGGTAAAAATGGTCAACAATAACTAAATATAGTGGAACTAACACCAAAAAAATAAAGGAGAGGGTGACCTAGTCACACGAAGAATCCAAAAAGAATAGTGAGTAAGACTATCCCAACACACATGAACATGAAAGGATGGCATAAATAATTATAAACATTGTTCAAGAAAATAAAGATAAATAAAACACAACATTAGCTTAATTTGATGATGGAGAAATTGAGAACCTTAAATAAATTTTCAAGTTAGTTAAAAACCAATGACTAACTAATGCAATTTTGTAAATACTAGAATAAGAAAAAAAACATAGACTAAGAAGGGAAAAAAAAATAATAAAAACAATAAATTATTTATGACTAATAAAAAATGGAAGAAGATATCCATTCTCTAAGATATAAAATTCAATGACCATAAGGTAATAAATACATCACTAGACTTCAGGGCAAACACCAACATCCTCTCAATAACTACATAGGAATTGGTAGGGAAACCATATTTACATGAGATAAACTACTATATGTCCATGGTATATAGGACCCAAAGAACACCCATGGGAATGATAAACAATGTGAAAATAAATTTCATGGGAGTCAAAGGAAGTTTGAATTTGAGGTCATCGATATGTATGATATCAGGTACCTTGCATTATTATACTTAGAGTGGTTTATAGAATCTAATGGTACATTAAAATCCAAAGATAAATAAATGAATCTCAAAGGTAATGTAATGGTATTTTAATTCCAATTAGAGACTGACATGATAGTAACATGGATGAATGAACTATATCCTGATGAAGGAGAAAGTGACTTTGATAAAAAAAAAATTGTCTATACTATTAAGAAAATAATGGATCTAAATGAAAATTATGAACCAAATGAGGAGGGTGAGGTGGTAAATAAGAGTAAATATTTAGAAACAAAATCATAAGAGTATATTGAGACATGGCTACCTAGAGAGCTAGAAATAAGAGTACATAAAATCTACCCTATGAATAAATTATTGATCATATTACCATAAAATACCATGATAAAGTTTTATACCCTGCAAAAAAAGAGAGTAAATCGTATATTAAGAGGGAAATCACATGTCAAACTACATAAATTTAGTGACATGGGGAACATTAAATAATATTTGGGTAAAATGGTAAGAATATTCCCTTGAGAATACAAAATGATGGAAGCAATATATGACACTTCATGTATCATTGTTGCAAAGTGGTGGAACACTCATAATGAGGATATCCAAAACTAGAACACCTTCAATTTTATATTAAAAACATGTTTTTTCAATCAAGAAGGTTATTTTAGGGAGATTATGATTATTTCAGACCACATAATATTAAAATTGATATCTTAAACTATGAAAATAATTGGTCTACAAAAGGGGAAACATATAAAAGGCTTTGGGTGCAACTCTTGTATTAAACCCTAGAAGCATATGCTATGACCTAATGTATATACTATGAAATATAGGAAGGAACCAAAGATGGGATGAACTAAGAAGAAAATATTACATAGTATTCAATTTATGAGATCTAAACAAAATACTACACATGACCCTATGAAAAATAAAACATTTTTGTTAATTGTGGAAGACAGCACAAAAACACAATCTAGCAAGATGAAATAAAAAATTATGAAATCAAGTCACATAGAGGATTGGAAACCAATTTAAATTATTAAAAATAAATTTAAAAATATAATAGATCCAATAAATGACTTAATGAACCTATTCCATGAAGAGTATAATGAAAAATATTACATTGTATAGAATTCACAAAGAAAGAGTTTGGCAACAAGAGGACAAGCCAAAAAAATGAAGGTATAAATTATAGAGGGGAAAATGGAATTAATTGAAATAAATAAATATAGATCATAGTATTTATATCAACCCCTTAAAATTAGAAAATAAAACTTTATCATAGAGGTAATTCACAAAATGGATATAATAGGGAATTATTAGACTGAAATGGATGTAGAGAAAATGATTGAATTATTACAATAATTTGAAGATTTAATCTCAAAACCTTCAAATAAATTAAATGGATTAAAGGAGAAGTGGGAATGATGAAGATACATGCCAAAGAATATGTCAAATCACTAATAAAAATATCTTACATCATTAATTTGAATGCCAAGGCAAAATTAAAAATTGAGTTGGATAAGATATTAGCTTGTGGTATTAGCACACTAATGGAAGATTCATAATGAATAAACCCTATGGTTATCTAGAATAATAAAATGGGGGAAATTTATACTTGTATTGGATATACATAACTAAATAAGGCATGCATACACAATCTATTCTCAACACCTTATACAAAATTTATTTTATAAAATATGATAGGAAGAGAAGTATACTCCTTTATTAATGAATTATAGGGTTATCACTTAGTGAAGATAACACTAGAAGACCACTCAAAAACAAAATTTGTGATAGATAATACCATTTAGATTTAAAAACATGCCTATGACATTAAAACTAATTATGGTTAATTCTTTTAGGTAATTTATTCAAATTATTAATGTTTAATTAGATGAATATACAGTCTATGAAATACTAAATGATCATGTTCAAGTGTTGTGGTTAATGTTTGCAGGATGTAGGCAATTGAATATTTACTTGAATTTAAAGAAATGTGTTTTTATGACTCAATTCATGTCATTTATCAGATATATCATTTATAAGGAGGGATTAATGGTGTGCCTATTAAAATATTTGTAAATCTACCACCATCGTAAATACAGAAAGAGGTAAGTAAAGTATTGGGATACATTATTTATAATTCCATGTTCATTCAAAACTATGTTGTATTTAGCACCTAAATAGAGGAACTATTGAATAAAAATAATAATCAATCAATATCATGGACACCAAAATGTCAAGAATCATTTGAAACATTAAAGAATATTATCTCTAATTCCCTTATATTTATTTTGTTAGATTAGATGATCCCATTCCATGTCCATGTCGATACATCAGGGATAGAAATAGGAGTAATGTTAAAACAACCATGTGGGTAGATAGATCAACCTATTTCATTCACAAGTATAAATTTGGAAAAATAATAAATTATTCAATAAAATACATAAATAAATATGTTTTCCATGGTATATGTGGTACAAAATTGCATACATTACTACTAGCAACATCATTTGTATTTAACACAGATTATGAACCATTGAAATATCTAGTCAATAGACTAATGATACAAGGAATAATGTACCACTAACTAGTTCTATTACAATAATTTGATTTTAAAATATTAGTACAACCTAGATAAATAAATAATGGGATAGGTTATTTTTCATGAAGTACTATCATCGATGATAAAGGGATGATAAATGATGAGTTCCCTGAGGCTCATTTATTCCACATTGAGGCAATTCCCAAAGATATGGAAAACATTTATAAATTCTTACCAATAAGAGAATTTACAAAGGGATATGGCATAAATGACCACATAATATATTGATACAAACATTCCCATTTACACTTATATAAGGCACTTTGTATAAGAAAGGATTATATGAGATATTATAGAGAGTAGTATTACCAAATGATAGGGAAGGTATTATGAAAGACTAACATGATGGAATTCTACGTTGACACAATTTGTAATAAGGCACTATGAATAAAATCCTACTTTCAGGTCTATGGTGTCTGACTTTATTAAAATATGCACATAGTATACAATAAGTTGTGACATTTCCTAAAATAATAGGAAAACCTAACGCGCGTGATGAGATGCCTATGTGGCTTGTAATTGCATTAGTCTAATTTGAGAAATGGGCTATTGATCTCACTAGGCCAGTAAAACCAAAAACTAAGAAAATTAGTTCTCAATTCATAATAATGGGCAAAAAATATTCAATGAGATGAGTAAAATCCATAACTAATAAATATTGCACTGCAAAAACTATTGCTATAATTCTTATATGGAATTATTAGTACAAGATTTGAATGTCCACTGATTATCACCACTGATCAAGGAAAATACTTTGTAAATCATACATTAAGGAGATAATAAATTTTTTTATAATCTAAATAATCAAATTAATCCATATCATCCACAAGATAATGACATTGTGGAATAATTTAATAAAGTATTAACCAAAATATGCAACACAAAGACAATTGATTGGGACTTCAAGATACCTACAACACTTTGGGTTTACTACAAGACTTATAAAATACTCAATAAATATTGTCCCTTTCAACTAGTATACTATTTAGAAGCCATATTGCCTATAAAGTATATTTTACCAAGGCTAAGAATATCAATCTCATTTATAATGATTGAAAAAGAGTCATTAAAATAAATATCAGTAGAATTAGAGAAATTAAATGAAAAAATATTTATAGCAGCATATAATCAAATGTATGAAAATATAAGGAAAAAATGGCATGATCTTGATATTAAGAGCAAGGAGTTTCAGGTTAAAGAAAAATCATTTCTCTATGATAACAAGTATTAAAATTCAAGTAAGCTATAGATTAGGTTTTTAGGCCCATTTATCATTAAATAAATTAGAGATTCCAAAGACATAAAATTTCACATGATTTATGGCATACCAAGAAAAGGATATGTAAATGGAGCAAGGAGAAAATCTTACACCACAATGTAAAGCAGTAAAATGCAAAGGAAAAAAATTCTAAGGAGTTAAATAAATAATAAAAATAATTTTGGAATAAATAAATAAAATTAAGTAAAAAATAATTTTTGGATTTAAAAAACTAGAAAAAAATATTTCCCCAAAGAGAATCAAAATATACATGTAGAACATGTAGGAAACGGAATGAATAATTATTTATAAGGTACAAATTAGTTGCTAAGAGGGGAGTGTAAACTTCAAAATGATGTTCTCCTAAATAAAATTTTAGAATATATTGGCTCTCTAGACAAATCAAAATTAAAGGATTAGTTGATATCATTATAGAGAAACTAAGCTATGAGAGAACACGTGGTTGCTACAAAAATTAAAATTCTTTTAAAAACAATGAGTATGAAGTGACATCAGGATAAGGACATAAAGAATAATAAGAAAAGATTTAAGAAGAATTAAGTAGAAAGAAAAATATAAAAAAGGAAGGTAAGTTTGGTGAAAATGGTAATAATTAATTAATGAAGTTAAAAAGAGTCATTTTGATGTAGATATAATCATTTACCAACCCATAAAAACACAAAACCTTCAAAATTTCAAAACTCTACTAGAATCTTACTACAAAGAGAAAAACTCTTAATGAAAAATAGAAAAATTAAAAAATTGAGATCCCTATTTTCATCAGAGCTAAACAAATTAATAGACTAAAACATATGAAATACTCAATGAAGTTAGACCAACCAAATTCACATTCACATTCTTGACAATTCCTACTCTAGTATCTCACTATTTGGATATTTATAAGTACACTCACTCAAAACTAGGAGAAATTGATCACTAAGCCATAGAGCTAGACCACTTATCCATGATGTAACCAAACCTTCAAACTGAGGCAATGAAATATAAGTTTGAATATAAAATAGTTGATTGGATGTAGATAGATGTGTGGAGTTGATTCCAATTATTGGGAATTGCATAAAGCATAATCAAATTATTATTTATTAAAGGACATGAGTACATCTTGCATTTGGATATAAATTACCACATTATCCCCATGGTAATTCATATAGTGACAAAATTTATAAACCATGGAAATAAATTTCATAAGTATGAAAAACATATTTTAGTACTAAATGAGTCATAATACTCATGGGAAATTACTCCAACCAAATGTATTTTTCCATAACTAGAATTAATAACACCAAAACTAGATATATGTTAAAGGCCATGTTGTCATTCTAATTTTCACCCCTAGGAAGGTTGTTTAAGTCTTCCTAATTAAGTGATAGCATTGAACCACTTCTAGGATATAGGTTTGCCTAATTGGTGAACTGAGTCTCTAGATAGGGATATCTCCCTTGATTCTTCACCCAAAATTACAACCTACTAAAATTTCAAGGAAAAGGGAAAAAAAGGACTAATACCAAAAAATCAAACATGGAGGTGATGCACCAAATTTATTTTCTTCTACTTGATAATGCTTGCACTAGGAAATAACAAGATTACAACGTGATTTTACTACTTAAAGACAACTCCTCCCACATAAGTTTTTATATGAAGGATATGGATAATAGTACATCCAAGGTGATTAATCAAGAAGGATAAAATAAGATAATAATGACCTTTCAACACTTGAACTTAGCAAACCATTTGATACACTTCATATGACTTGTGAAA
>JARHVA010001446.1:630000-657500 GCA_037957365.1 Torreya grandis | reverse complement strand
AGAGTAAAAATACATTGATCAAAGATCCATGCCATCTCACCATATTATCCTAATTATTATATTTCCAATGGTTTAAACAGTGAGTCAATTAGAGTTATGGTGCAAAAGTTATGGCTCCTGGAAGTTCCATCATCAATTGGGGTGGAACCATCACCTAAATTGTGGCCTAAATTGTTGCCCATATCATTCCTCCCTCCTTGAGAATCAATGGTCCCCATTACATCAATTTTCCTCATTAGGTGTGGTAGTTGTGTCTTGATTTGATTCTCTATTATCCACTCACCATGGTGGCTAAGTTGGCCCCTTTTGACCACCTGATAAAGCAGAATAGAGTGTCCTCTTATTGTCTTCATCTAGGTGTCCACAATATGATCCTCCTCCACTGGATCAAAACTTTGTGGATCAATTTCATCAATGTCTAGTTGCTATACTATGACTAAAGTTTCTAATAGAGATGGATAATATGGTTTGAGGAGCTCCACATTGAATATTGGATGCAGACTAAGGTAGGCTGGTAGGTTCAACTCAAAAGCATTTTCTCCAAATTTTGTAGTGATGGTATAAGGACCATATCTTAGAGGCAAAATTTTTATATGTGGGCATTTGAGTCATTCATTTTGAAGCTAAAACCAAACCTTTTCACCCATAGAAAAATGGTGTGTAATCCTATGTTTGTCATGGCATTGCTTATACTTATGAGTCATCTTCTCCAAGATGTCATGAACTTTTTGTTGGATGTGTTACATTTATTCAATGAACTTTGTTGCTTTTACCACCTCATATCTTCCATGAGGTGTGTATTCCATGGTGGATAATGGAATGACTATATCAATTAGTGTTATCGGTTGGAACTTGAAGAATAATTGGAATGGACTATGTTTGGTCGAGCTGTGTAGGGCCTGATTATATCCATGTGTTATGAAAATAAGCCCCTCATCCCATGTGCATGGATATTTGGAGTGATACATCTAAATCATGTAAACAATCAATTAGTTCACCACCTCTGTCTGACTATCAGTCTATGGATGGAGGCCTGTGGACTTCATCAACTTGGTATCCATCATCTTCCATAGAGTGGACCAAAAGATGCTCAGGAACCTATTGTCTCGATCTGAGATAATGGCCTTGGGGAGATCAAAATGGAGCCATACATGACTAAAATATGGTTGAGTAGTTTCTTCAGTAGATTTTTTTTTCTTACAGGCAATCATGATATCCATTTTTGAAAAATTATCAACTACAACAAAAATACATTCCTTGCCATCTTTTGAAGTGGGAAAACCTAAGAGAAAATCCATTGAGATAGATTCCCAAGGCCTAGTTGGTTCTGGCAATGGCATGTACAATCCTTTCTTCTTATTTTTTGTCTTGGTTATTGCACATGGGGTGAAAGACTTGAGATACCTTTCCACATCCTTTTACATATGGGGCTAGTAGAAGTGTTTTTAAAGAACTACCAATGTCTTTTCTACACCAAAGTGTCTAGTTGTCTTACTAAAATGTGCTTCCCATATCATCTTCTATTGATCTACATCTAGAACACAGATGTGCCCCATATGATAAAGGATATTATCTTACAAATAGATCAGAAATATGTTTACCTTTTTGAAGCACTTGATATGTATCAACAAAGGTATGATCTACTTCATAAAGAGCACCCCAAGTGGCAGTCTCATGTCTGTATAGGTCAGGAACTATTATGAGTGTAGTAATTGGTGAGTGGCTCAGACAATCTATAGCCATATTTGATCTCCCCTTTTTGTGTTTGATTATCAAATGGAATTGTTGAAGATATGTGGCCCACTTTAGGTGCCTCTCATTTCATAGTTTTCTCTATGTCTGGATGAATTCCAATGGTCTGTGGTCAGTGTGGATGACTATCTCTTTCCCCAAGATGTAGTGTTTGCATTGATTGCAAGCTTATACAATGCCATAGAGATCCTTATCATATGTCATATATTTCCTAACTGTGTCAGTGAAATTTTCACTATGATATGCAATAGGATGGCCATGTTTCATGATGATAGCTCCCATGGCATATTTAGATGCATCTATCATCAACTCAAAAGGTTGATGCAAATCTGGCAAGGCAAGGAAAGGGACTAAGCAAAGTCTATTATTCAAATTCTCAAATGCCCTTTGTTGTATTTCACCCCCCTAAAATGTATCTTTAGCTCCTTCTTTAGTCACTTGGGTTAGTGACCAAGCAACATGTGAAAATCCAAGAACAAACTTGTGATAGAAATTTGTAAGACCCAAGAAGCTGTGAATTTCTATGAGGGTCCTTGGTGTCGGCCATTCTCAAATAACCTAAAACTTTTCTAGATCAACATGGACCCCTTCTTCTTTCACAATGTACCTGAGGTAATAAATTATTTTCATCTTGAATGTGCATTTATTGAGATTTGCATACAACTTATCCTTCTGAAGAGTTTGAAGCACCTTATAAACATGTTGTAGATGTTCCTCCCATGTTATGTTATAGATGAGTATGTCATCCATGTAGACAACCATGAATGAGTTGGTGAAGGGTCAAAGGATGTCATCCATCATCCTCATGAAGTTTACAAGTGCGTTAGCTAAGACAAAAGGCATAACCAACCATTTGAAGATCCCCTCCTTAGATTTGATTGCAGTCTTCTATACATCAGTGGGATCGATGGGAATTTAGTGATAGCCAAATTTGAGATCAATTTTGGTGAAGAACTTCACACCATGGATTTGGTCTAGTAGGTCATCAATCCTAGGGAGAGGGTAGTGATTCTTCACAGTGATTTTATTTATGGCTTGATATTCAATGCAAAGCCTCCATGTTCCATCTTTCTTTTGTGTTAGGATAATTGGGCTACCATAGGTGAAGAGATTGGCCTGATGTGACCCTTTTGGATCAATTCTTGAATCTATCTTTTTATCTCATCATTCTCCAAAATTGATCTATGATACATAGGTCAATTAGTCAAAGGTGATCTTGGGATCAAATTGATAGAATGTTTTACCTGGTATTGTAGTGGAACTCCTATGGGTGACTTGAATAAGTCATCATATTCTCCTATGGTTTATCCCATCTGATTTTGTTGTTGTGTTGATTGTGTAGTTAGGACTACAACATCAGCCTTCTTGGATTTTTGTGGTTTGACCACCATGAGAATAAATTGCTTTGTCTTTTCCACCAATATCTTACATTGCTTGGCACTGATCAGGGAGACAGATGTGGGAGGTGGTACCTCTAGTACCCTATATCACCATGTTCCAAGAGTGAGGGTGATTCTTTGGGTTCATGATTCATATATTCCATGTTGATCATACATGAATGGTTTACCAAGGATTACATCAAAAACATCTATATTGACCACATCACATAATAATTCATCTTGGAAAGGTTTTATTGCATATGAAAGAAGAGACTAATGGGTGACACAAAGGTCTCTCCCTAGGCTCAACCATCTAATACTATATGGCTTTGGGTGAGGCTTCATGGATAAATTTAGAATTTTCACAACTTTAGTAGAGATTAAATTCTTTTGACTCCCACTATCAAGAATGAAATGCAGAGGCTTACCTTTTACCCATAATTTGGAGTGAAATAATCTTTCCTTGTCATCTAGGCTTTCCTCATGGGTCTGTGATGAAGAAATGATGGTGTTGGGCTCAACATCTACAATCTCTTCTTCATCCTCTTTGATTTTAGGTTGTGTATGAGACAGAGTAATAGATGTTGAGTATTGTGACTCAAAAGGTAGTGACTTGATGGCTCGACATTCTTCTTTGGAGTGAGTTCCAATTTTATGGTAATCACACCATTTTCTAGCCTTCCCCTTATGGGTTTTCTTATCTTGAAACTCCTTTTGCTTCCAATTTTGGCCTCATGTTTGACCTTCTTTGTCACTTTTCCATTTTGAGGGCTGAATCTTCATATTCTTTCTATCATGCTTCTACTCAATCTTTAGTGCAAACTTGTATGCCTCACCGAGGGTTTCCAAATTGAAGAGTTCCATTTCCCCCCATATATACCATTATATTCCACCACAATATTTGAGATTATTATGTTTCTCATTTTCTTGGATGCTCAATCTTGCAGAAAAAGAATGAAAAATGTCTATGTAATCTTGAACAGATTGGTCCTTACCTTGGCAAAGTTGTTGCCACTATATGTACAAATCATCATATGCTCCAATAGGATAGTATTCTTCCTTTACCACTTCCATAAAATCATCCCAGTTAGGTTCCACCTCAAGGCCAATGTCATCTATAATGAACCTCTTTTTGTACACTTCCAACCAATTTTTCATGGGCAATGATGCTTTCAAAATAGCAAAAGTGATCTTTTCTCCATCAGTGAATTTATTTACATAGAAGTAGGAAGATAATTGATCCAACCAATTTTCTACTACATCAGCATTGATTTTTCCTTCAAATTTAGGAATATCAAAATTCCCTTAAACATTGAAGGGTGTTGGGGCACTGAAAGGATGTTCTATGGATGAGAAGCTAGGAAGTGCAGATGAGGATCCATAATTTCCCATCAACAGTTGTTGGAGAATTTGGGTAAATTGTTACAACATTTATGCTTTTTTCCACTAGAGGTATTCATTCACCATTTCCTTGAAAGGATTATATGTCTTAGTTTCATCCACCATTTGAATTCATTTGGAGTGAATAGGTGGATAGTTTGGAAGCTCTTTTGTTTTCCACCCAAGCTTCTTGTAGCCTGACCTCATCCTTAGGATTATACACTCTCAAGACAACCCGATCTGATACCATTGATCCAAAACTAAAAATTTTTGGTTGAAAAATATTTCAAAAACACAAAAATAACATATTAATAATGAATTCTCTGAGAAGAGATGTTTTATTACTTAAGATCACAATACAGCTATATGCTTATCTCTGGGAAGAGATGTCTAATTTCCATTTCATGTTACATCCTCATTTATACACATTTTGAAAGTAGGGGGAGGATGTGGAATGTCACCAATATCGAGGGAGATAAATTGGTTTGAATTCCATGATTTAAAACAACATAGAATTCAAATAATTACTATTTTTAGAAACTTACTATTTTTAGACTACATTACTAAAATTGAAATTTAGGGCACTTACATTGGGTTTTTGGGGGTCAAAATACATAAAATTGATCTCAATTACATCTCACCATGTTCTCCTTGTTTTATCTTTCAAACGGTTCAAACGGTGAGTCAATTAGAGTTATGGTGTAAAAGATATGACTCTCAAAAGTTTTGTCATCAATTAGGGTGGAACCGTCACCCAAATTATCCCTTGAATTATTGCCCAGATCAATAAAATAACCAATGCCACAAAATATAAGGTCATTAATGTCCCTTATTTCCCAATATATTTGGTCCAACTCTCTCTCTCCCCTCCATGAATTATCTTTAAATCGATGACCTTTCAAATCTTTCTAGGAAAACCTATGAACTTAGATATTATTTTGTTTTGTTTGGATTTGTAACTACTTCATAAGCATGGATTTGAGTCTAAGGGGACTATAAAAAGTCTTGTAAGATCTTGGATTTTTATCCTCAGAATAAATCCTTCATTGAGAGAACTCTACAAGCCTATTTTCTTAAATAAATTACTTATTCTACCTTATTAAGCTATTGGAGATGATTATCTAGGTGATCATAGAGTATTTTCTAACCTATACAGAGGTGGAGCAACATGCCAATACATTTCTACCTATTTTTTGCATAGAAATTTTAATTATACCTTACTTTAATGTTAGAAATATGAGTTGGAAATTAAAAAAGGTGTTTCAACATTTGAAAAGTTGTCTTAAGACATTTTGTGCAAGATGTATGGAAAAGTACAAGTGTCATGACTTCTTAAAAGCATTATATGATACAAGAGACCCCCATTCAATTATATATACATTATTATCTAACCTTCTCTCAAATAATCATATTAAAACCTTGTATTAATCAATACAATACCAAGTAAAAAACCTTAAACTTTACAAAAATACCTTATTTTCTTTAAAACCTTAAAAGTGAAAAGTTATCAACTCACCATCTTTGCTCCTTGGTCTACTTACTTATCTTGGAACACATTCTTCCTTGAAGGGAAACCATTCTTGTCCTTGACCATGATTCAAACTTGACCTTGAATTCACACTCAAACCTTAATCTTGTCAAACTTACATTAATCCATGTTGAAATCAATTGCAAAAGGCTTATTTCATAGAATACATTGAATGACTTGATAAAAAGACTACATGTTTTGATTTCACCTCTAATTATACCACTCTAAAAGGCTCTAAAAAACACTAAGAATGAAATAATGCTTTCTATCATGATACTAGCATGACCATGTCAAAACTCTTCAAATAGATATCAATAATATTAGGAGCATGAAGACTAAAGTTTTGAATGCTACTCACCCATGGTGGCCAAATTTGGCTATTAGGCCATAGCATGGAATGTTTTCTATATAAAATAGTAGGATTTCATAATAGCTAGGAGAGTTCAAATATCATGGGACATGATAACAATTGGCATGTAATATGAATTTTATACTAAAATCTATGAGTAATATGTGTAAAAGCTCTCAAAGGTTAAATTTTATAATAATGTATTTTTTTTTGGTTCTATTTTGATGTTACTAGCCATGTACTTCACAAAAACTATAATAGGCCACCAAGGGCTAGTATAATGTGACCCAAACATAAATAGAGGAGAAAAAGTTGAGAATTAATTATATGTAATCCAATAATGGGATGAGACACGTTGGATATTTTGGGTTAGAAAATAATGATTAGAGGAATGTTAGTTATGAGGTTAAACATTTATGTAGGGATAATATACAAGTGTTATACCAAAGTTAGGTTTATTATAGATGTTGATAATGTATACATATATCCATCTGAGAATAAAATTACCCATCTTCATCATTTTCCCTATGAAGTATTTGGCGATAAAGTATAAGTGGTAATCATAGGCTCTAGAGGGAAATATTAAGACCTTAGGATACCAAAATACATGATTGGTACAACTCAAGAAGCCACTGGCTTAGAAACTCCAACTCTTACAAGAGTGGTAAATACAACAGTATAATTCATAGTAGAAATTTATGATACACCATAAATAATAAATACATATTGATCATCATAGATAGACATCACACACCACACACACACATATATATGATTGTAAAATTATAGCTCAAGTACAAATCACCATGAAAAACATGAGTTTGAAAATTTAAGTGAATTCATGGTAAGAAATTCCACCATACGGAAGATTATGGGTCATGAATAAATGAAATTAAAATGGATCCCATCTAATTATTTGAGGACAAAGAAGATATCTGAGGTAGAGAAAATCACAACAAGGGCCACATGGATAAATATACAAATAAAGGAGAAACTAGATGTATCCACTACTTCATCCATGGTGGATGTTGGGGAAACTCTACCAAAGATGAGTGGCAAAAAAAGACAAAGAATCCCTTCACCTCAAAAATGAAGATAGGGAAATAAGAAAAAAAGTCTAAAGTAAAAAAATAGATGGAATAAAATAAATAAATTTTGGTTTCCATTCCAAAATTAGAGTCTTTAGAGGAAAGAGAGTAAGGAGAAACAATATAGTGAAGGAGAAGATGTAGGAAAATAAGTCCTAGATATAGCAACTTTAATGCAAGAATACATAATAAAAGGTGGAGTGGTGAGGGTAGGAATGTTTTATGATTATGAAAACCTATAAATTATAAATAATATAATTAATGAATTTATTTTTTATGTGTAGATAAGTGCATTCACTTAAGAAAATAAAGAAAAATACTCCAACCTATCCTTTAGAAAGTAATAATAAGAACTCAAGAGAAAAATAGGCAAGTCAAGATAATAGCAAAGAAATACCTAGAATATGCATTGGAAACATTGATGGGGGAACAAAAATATATCCTAAAGATAAGGAAATTCTATACAAACTTCAACAAATTGAAATGTGGATAAATAGAAAACTAACTTGGTAGCATAAACTTTATAAAAGTAATGGTAGTTTTAAGCTTTGAAAGAAACCATTACCCAATAAAAGGACATATAAATAGAGTTATAAGAGGAAATAATAAATTTCCATAGAATAGTGTATTTAGCAACCAAGCAATCTAAAAAAATGTTGGCCAAAGAAAAAGTAGATCAAAAAAGAGTAGAGAAGGAAAAATTGTAAAAAGAAAAAGCTCAAAAAGAGATAATAGAGGAGGAATTGGAAAAATAGAAAGTGGAGTAAGAGGAGGTGGAGAACTAAAGAAAAAAAATAACATGCATAGGAAGTTAAGGTATAGGTGGAGAGGAGATAGAGAGAGAAGGTATATAAATAAGAGGAATAAAGGATTAAGGGAAAGAAAGATAAATAGGAAAAGAAAAGAATAGAGGAAGAAAAAAAAGAAAGAAGAGGTGTAAAAAAAAATAAGGAAAAGAAATAAAATGAGAATTATGAAAATATGGAAAGGGTAGAAAAAGAGAAGGAAAAATAAGCTAGGATAGTTGGTAGTGTGGTAATAGAGGAAATTCCATCAGAATGTTCCACGGATAGATGGAGGAATGAAGGGACAAGTACCTAGGGTAATAGATAAGATATGAGCCATACCATCCTCTTCATTACCACCTAGGAAATTATTAAAAACCATGATTCAAAACTATCAGGACCAATCACAAGAGAGAATCAAATCAAAAAGGAGTAGTAGAAAACTCAAATTGAGAAATTATAGAAAATTATGATGGATGTTGTAACATTCTTTGCATACTCTATTAGTTGGCCACTTTGGACCTAGAAAAAATAAGGAATTAAAATATTTGGAAACACAAATTAGAATAGCTTCCGCTAGTTATGAATCTAGTATAATCCATATAAAAGAAGATAAAAATAAATGGATCGATCTATAGCAAGAATACAATGAGAAGTAAGCATAAAGGATTTTTATATTCAAAGAAATGGAGGATTATGGATCATTATTATGCAATCAGATTGAGAAGATAGAAACTAAGATTTGGATTTTATTATTTTCCCATGTCCATTTTCCATTTAGGGATTTGACCTAGTTGTAAAAGTTAACCCTCCAAAATTATCTCACAAGCTTATTATAACATGGTTTTTTTAGAAAATGGGATGAATGTGTACCTTTAAAATCTACCACAAGTGAGGAAATTTGTAGATTTATCATGACCCATATTATCTCGTGGTTTGCCCTATCATAATATTGATGATTAAAATTGTGCCTATTTCTAACACCAACAATGGGAAGTTTCAAGATGTGGGACTTGCGACTTGAAACAACCTCCAGATTTTTAAGAAGCTGGTCTCTTCTTTATATCAAGTGTATACTAGGAAAAGGGATAGGAAATTTAATAGAAACACAAATGCAAGAAAGAAAATCTAATTATGGAAATGCACCTAAATGTAATTCGACCTTAATCCTGAGCACAATGAGAATATATGTAAGATTCAATTACATTTAAGAGCAAACAAGGCATGATCAATGTAAAAGATGAAAACAATAGAAACAGAGGCTCACAGCTTAGACTACTTTTGTAGTGACACAGAAAATATCAACAAAGGCATAAGATTCAATCTTCTTCTTAATTCTCCAATCACATAAGAGGCACAGAAACAAGTACAATTATATAAACTTTCCAACTCAAGAAAATAGAACAAAGGAAAATGATATTCCTAGTCACAACTCTAAAAAGTCTAAAACTCTTGACAATAATTCTCTCAAAAAATTCTCTAAGTATTTGATCCTTTTTCTTAGTGATCTCTGCACCCTTATTTATAGCCTTGGATTCACTCCGAATTGTCTATGTGTTCCTAATATAACGGCCCAATTGAAATCTAACTGAACTAGAATTGTCTAATAGAAGATATTTCTTAGATTCTAAAATGCTCTGTCTTTCGGTAGTTCATTGGCTGAAACATATCGTAGGATGCTCCCTTCTATTAAATGGAAGAGGACACTTGGCCAATTACTTGAAAACCTTCTTATTACTTAGGAGATACTATAGAATGACACTTGGCATGTTTTTCAACACTTACCTAATACACGTGACACTTTTCACATAACCTATACTCTTACTATATCTTTGCTCAGGAACATTCTGCCTTTGACATCTATCGCAATCCGCTTCTTCAAAAATTTAAAAACTTAATAGAAATAAGACCCACAACATTTCTTTCTTGAGCAACTTTAAAAAGGGGCATAGGGATAGGTGGCAATTTTTGCTTGCCTCAACAAAGGACACGTGGCAATCTCCACTTTACTTAACTGGGGATATGTGGTGATCTCCACTAATTTTAACTACATTTTGAGAGACCTGCAGAAGGTGACACGTGCTGGTCTTTTCTTTACTCTATTTATATTATAGAAACAATCAAGCCTCATTTCTTATTTACATGGACAGTGACACTTGGTAGCTTTCGCTTGCTTCAGAAACAAAACCTAAGACCCACCATAGTTTTTGCTATATCGATGAAGAAAAATGAAGATAATTCAGATCTCAACACGTGGTGGCTTTCACTCTCTTCAGCTAGGATATGTGGCATCTTCCATTGCTTTTAGAAAAGCAAATTGAAACCTTCTATGATTGCCGCTTGGTGCTTTCTACCTAATCCTAATACTTAGCTTGTTGAAACCTTCTACTGAAAATATTTGAAATGTGGGTGCCGATATGAAACACAGATGCTAACACTTGTCGCATTCTTCTGAGTTGATATAACATACGTGGCACATCCCAACCAACTTATAGAAATTATGAAAGGTGCCTCAGCCGATGACACTTGGTAGCTTCTGCTTGACTTTGACACTTAGATAAAAATGAATAAAAAGAAAATTAGCACCCATACTCTATTTCAAAACTTTATCGTCTCAGACTAAAGTATGTGGGAACAAAATTTTGTAGTGCGCAACTAAAAATCAAAATGAAACGTAGAGTATTTTTTACTCTATAGTTATTGCTGACCTTAAGGACTTTTGAGCCTACTAAAAAGGACACCACAACTCTTGCTAGACCAAAATTTCAAAAACTATAGCTTCAACAATGTTGTTTGGTAGGCGAACCACTCATTGTTAGATAACCCCTACTTATTCTGCAATTCATTGAAAGCTAAATCAAGGTTAATAATATCTTTATGTGAAAAATTTTGCAAAATCTGAACTGTAACCTTCAATTTGAATTCAAGCATAGAAACAGGAATCAAAATTGCTTCTACTTTGGGTACGGATGAGTCATCCCTTAAATCCTAAAACACTATTTAATCATTCTACTTGACCAATAGCAAAGGTTTAATTTCATCTACCATCAGCATGGTGCTGTCATCAGGAAATGGAGAAGGAAGACCTAATTGAAATAGGTCTTTAATGTGCCATTTCATTTCGCTAATTCCCTCTTTCATTACATCAAGAAGCTCTCTATAATTGATGGCTACAGAATTGCAACTGAGAACCTCATTCAATCACTTAGCAATGTCCATTCTATTCTCAATTCATACTATTGACAATGTTGCATCCATTGCATCATAAAGCTTTTGCAGCAATGTTATAAATTCCATTACTCTCCCAAAAATTGTAGCCATAGTGTTTGCAACTAAATTCTCTCCCTTTTCACACAATTTTTGTGCATTTAGTAAGAAGGTGAGAGAAGGCCTGAGCTGACTAATATATGAAGAGATTCTTTTCCACATGGATTCATAAAGCTCCTTCACCAGACTCAACACTATGACATTCTTTAGCCTATTGGCTAGCTCCAGTGTCAATTGTGTTGCTCTTTGTTGCTCAGCTTGAAATTGGGCTTGTATAGCCATGGTATTATTCTATTCAGCCAGTAGCTTCTATTGTAATTGAGTAACCTATAATAGGTGTTCCTCACATTTTTCTTACAATGCTACCTTTTTGCACCTTAGGGTGATTATTACATCCTTTACCTGTGTTAGCCCTGCTTTTAAAGAATCATTTTGGGCCTGGACTACCCAGTGAGTCTGAAGAGAAACTGTATCTTATAATTGTTTATTCAAATTCTCTATTTCATTGTCTTTTCTATTGATTTATGTGGTCAAACTATTACAGTTTGCCTTTTCCTTGGCTAAATTATCCTCCATATTTTGTAGCCTCCTTGATGTCTTCAAGTAGTCTTTAGCAACTACAAAAGTGGATTTAGTTAGCAACTCAATTTTGTCTTGTGGCCTGAAGAGGGACATGTCGATGGCCACTACATTCATCATGTAGTCTTCTAGCTACATCTGCTCACTTGGTTTGATTACATTTGGTGATAAATGAGTCACCATCAGTTGTTGACGAATTGGGTCAAATTGCAATCACAGATGGGATGTAGCCAAGGCTTTATTTTCCTTGGTCTTATTTTTATCTCTTCAAGCTTCCCTTGCCTTCTTAGTAGCATCTACTTGGGTTTAGAAGGTAGAAGGAGAGGCAATGTGCCCACCCTCAAAAGGATGTCCTTGTGGCAAACCATATTGAATAGCCAATTGTTGTCTATGGGCAATCTAAGGGGAAAGTTTCTTGGGAATAGAAGGGGAAAAGTGAGGTAACATTAAAGCTTGAGCTGGTATAGATGGGGCAAAGTGAGAAATGGGAATGGTAGAGGTGGCAGGGGATGTCATCTAGCTAGATGGAATCATCATGCCAACAAGAGAAGAAAGAGATTGAGAAGGAGAAGGAGGAATAATATTTAGCTGAGGAGAAATTACAGTACTCTGTAGTTGGTACTGTGGGGTATCTATCTCCTCTTCTGAATCGAATTGAAACTGTACCCTCTTTCACTTTTTGGGTGTCTCTTCTTCTGGCTGTGTTTCTTTTCCTTTCACATCCACTACTGTCGTCAGTGATGCTTGTGGAGAACTAGGAATTTCAATAATTGATGCCAATGGGGAAGCTTTTGGTGGTGAATGCACCACACTCTTTTGCTTTTCCATAATGCTAAGAAATTGGGGCCAAACTGATACAGTTACTGCAGCTACAATTTGCCTTAAGGCCTGTGATTCTTGGCTTGGTCCTACTCTGGCTTCTAACTCTACACCCGGTGTCATAAAATTACTTGTCTCTGGGATAGATACAGGGGAGATATGGCACTCATCCTAGAGTTCCTCCCATCTCTCATCTGAGTCCACGTTCCTGAAAGAATGGGTTGTTTGACAAATTTCTTGCCTATATTTCCAATAGGCTTCTATTTTCTTAGCATCCCAATCTTTATTCTTTAATGTCCTTCTTAAGCCAAAAGTCATTCTAACTTTAGGATCATAATCCCACTGCTTAACATAGAATGTTTCAAATGGCCTATTTTATAGAAGGGGCAAATCTGTTAATTCAACATAAAATCTAGGAGCATCTTCTCTAGGATGTTTCTTATTTTCCCAAAAAGGGCAGCCTTCATGTGCAATTTTGGTTGCAACCCTATTAGTCCTTATCCAAGAAGCTATGAAACCATTTGGGTCATAAACCCATTTGTCTTCGACTATCAGGAAACCTAGGAGGGCCAGCTTTCTAAGTAGCACAATCTCAGCGTCTCTGGTTTCCAAAACCATGTTGGTTGTCATCCATGGGAGGTCATACATTTTTCTCTTCCTCTTCCCAGATCCATATTCATTACCTATTGTAGATATATGCCTGGTGACCTCTAAGAATGCTAACCTAAGAGTCAAAATCCTAGGTAGCAACATTGGTTCCCCACAAAAACCATGGACTCTTATAATTGTACGGTGAGATCCAAAATAGAAATCACAAGGAATTAGACAACTAGCCAAAAGGTTTGAAACACTTGGAAATAATCTATTCATGATTGGTTTGGGGCTGAGGTGACAAAAATTAGGGGTAACAAATAATTCCCAAAATTCATATGGATTACTAGTTTTTGACAAAATATGTGTCCATGCAGACACAAGAGTGGTCCTTTAGAGATCAAAACTTGGGTCATACATATCAATATGCATATGTTGGGAAAAGAGGTCAGAGCTCTGATACATCATGAGGTGAAACAAATAAGAAGAGTACCTGAAAACCCCTTTTGATTTGAACTGGGCTAGTTGCTCCACCATTGAGAAAGCAATTTATTCAAAAAAGTCAAGCCTATACTCCTGAGTTTTGTCAATGGTCTTCAGCCTGAAGAGGATAGCCATTTTTTCTCCATAGATTTCCATATCATCTTTCATGTTGTATATGAAAGCCATCATAGACAGTGCATCTTGGATAGCTTGTGTGAACTGGGCTCTTGTTGTAGGGAGTGTAGGCACAGTAGTGTCATCATCTCCCATTTGTAATTTGGATCTTAAGAACCTCAACTGAGTATTGATGTTTGCCCATGTTCTTTGCATTTTAGTAATAGTGGGAAACATAGCTGTCTTATTGTGATATAGGGCTAACATATCTCTGATAGCCTACAGTGTGATTTGCACCATGAATGGACCCTGTTGAATGGTGCTTGAGGGTGCATGGAACAAATTTGTGCATAATTCAACCATGTCAAGGCATGGATGCACAGCTAGGACAATGAATTTTTCCAGTTGTGAAGTCCATATCCTCATGGAAAATGTCTCATATTGCCCTATTATGGCCCTCTATAGACACCTTTGATGTGCCCCTTCTCTAAGAGTTTTGATATTTGCTCTTTGAAGGATTTGGTCCATGACTCCATCTGCATAATATTTTATCTTTGTTGGGTCACTTCCTTGACCAACTTTAGGGATTTTGGTCCGTGGATATGTCTTCAATGGTTGCGTGGGAGCTAAAGCATATGACTTGCTCACAAGAAACATGTCAAGGGATTCACACATCCCAACTCTTTGTTGTGAAGACTGTGCTCCCTCCATCTCTAAAATATTTTCTGTGATAATTGGTATGAACTTTCTCAAAATAGAAACACTTTTGCTGAAGCAAGTTTACTAGGAACTGAAAATGCAAGTAGTAGGATATTTTCTCGCAGATGCAAGAATGTTTGAGAACTTGTAAGCTTTAACTCTTGCTAATAGGTATTTATTGACCTATCAAGTCTCAAAATGGCATTAAACTCAGATAACCATTATCAAATATTACTCAATATTTATGGGATAGTGAGATAGACACGTTATGCAAGTGGTAGCACAAGGTACCCTGGGGATTTCTAAAGATTTGGAAGATATTCAATGCATTGAGAAATTTTGAAGATTTTGAAAAACTAGGAGCTACTGACTATGTGTTCAAAGAACACTTATTTAAAAGAAAAGCGGGAAAATAAAAATGGGAAAACAAAGCAATATAGAAAGGGGAAACTATCTAGCTATAATACATTAACCAAGTATCTTTATCTCCCTCCTAGATCAAAAGAAGAATTTATAAAGTCTCCTTTATGACAATATGACTTATGTTATCGGACAAGTGATTGAATTGGATGTAGCTCTGATGGCTTGCTCTCTTTGTATGCCACATTGATTGGCCTACATTCGAGTGAGTCTGAGTCAAACATGCCTCCAACATATATAAACTCTTATTGTTCTTGGAATCTTATCAAATGCTGGTCCTTGATACTGGCATGTCTTATGACTATTTGCTCATTAACAGAAGCCCTTTGATATAATCATTTATTAACTTATCTCCTTCTACCTCACTCTCAGGTTCTATTGCATGATCATCCTCTTTAATGACTTCAAAATTACCAATCTCTTGAAAGGATAATTCTGAAAGTTTGTAATAATTTTGCATATGCAATTGAGTCTCAATGTTGTTTTGTTCCTCTGCCACTAGCTCATAGCCTTCTTGAAAAATAGTATAACCTGACCCAATGATTTCAAACAAATCATTCAAATCATGATCAAGGCAATGTCCATGTTCCTCCACATCATCTTGCAAAGTAAGAAGAAAGTTAGAAATTATCCCTTCTTCATCAGATATTAAGACATATTTTTGTGAATTCTTACTCAAAATATTGAATTCATGTTGAGAGACCCAAGGATTGATAGAAGAGGTATCTTTTGACTTTTCTTCCCTTAAAACATTTACAATTTTATGATCTTCCTCAAATGTGACGTAAGTACCCAGACCCATGGAGTCATAATTTCTATATGGGTCACTTTGCATCATAGCTAATAAATGATCATTCTCCTCTTCTTGATCAAGTTCAGTCCATTCAGCTAACTCCTCAACAAAAACCCTTTCTTCTTTATTCATCATAGCATGAGTTGCCTCTAACTTTGCAATTAGTTCATTGGTGATGTGATCCTTATATAATGGCTCAGATAATATCTTCATCCTTGAACCATATTTAGTTCTTAGGATGAAATGAGACCAATCAAGGGACATTTATCCTCCTATCTTGGCTGTAAAGTCTCTGGATAAGCATACGCCAAATACAGGAGGTATATCTATCACTACTACATCTTGATTTACAATTATATTGGGACAAGTATATAATTGTAATGGGATTTGTTTAATTCTCCCTATTATTTGTACTGCTTTGCCATCTAGCTGCATGACTCCTTTATTGAGTGGTTCATACTTTATTTCTAAAGCATCAACTATCTGCTTAGGCATTACTATAGTATTAGCCCCTGAATCAATCATTACATTATGCAGTAGTTTCTTACCAACTATCAAAGTTAAATAGAAGGGATTCGATTTGGATTTGCTTACCACTGGTGCATTATTCACTAGGGTTGTTGTCTGCAGATGAACTATGTCTTTGAGCTTTTCTTTTTTAATAGGTCCTTTGATAACAGTACCTTTGGGCACTGCTTAGCCTTATAGAGCTTCTTGTAGTAGTGTCTTCTATTTATGAATAGCCAATATATCCCATATTGATACTTGTGTTGGAGTCTTCTTCAATTGATCCACCACATTTATTGGTCCTAGAGTCTAAGTTCTTTGAAAATAAGGATATCTTTTTTTTCTTGAATTTGTGTAGGAATCACTTGATTCTACACTGGCTGAGGCATTTCTTGTCTGATAGCTATGTTTTTTTGTCCTTGAAATGGATGATTCTCCATGACTTGACTATTTACAACTTCAGGCTGTTCCACCATCTGTCTCTTTGATCTAGTATAATAATTTGATTGCACCACTGGTTTCTTGGAGGTGGAAGTCTCATTCAAGAAAATTGATTCTTCATCTTCAACCCATGAGAACAAAGCATGTTTTGGGGCTATTTCTTCCTCTTGTTGCAAAGACATACCTTACATCTAAGCCACTAGGATTGAATTTTGCATACCAGAAGACTGGTAGGCTTGATTGTCACTAAAACTTGCAAACTGTCCATCTATTCTTCTTTGCTCTGCCACCTTTTGTTGCAGATTACCCATGGGACAATCTCTAGGTGTATGAGGATTATTGCAAGGTAAACACCAAGCATTGGTAACATCTACATAATTATTTTTCCCTATAACAATTTCCCTATTCGAATTGCGAGGAATAGTCTGTGAGGGTGTAAGGACTGCAACTAATTGGTTTGCTGGCTGAGGGTTATTTTGCCTT
Organism: Torreya grandis; assembly: GCA_037957365.1. Classification (NCBI taxonomy): domain Eukaryota; kingdom Viridiplantae; phylum Streptophyta; class Pinopsida; order Cupressales; family Taxaceae; genus Torreya; species Torreya grandis. The sequence continues at coordinate 640,043 of JARHVA010001446.1, read as the reverse complement.
GGAGGACCCTGGTATTGGTTTGGCTAAGATTAAAATCTATTTCCTTGATAGCCCTGGTATTAGGGTTTAGTATAAGTATTCTGCTATCTTTTTATATTAATCAGCTCATTAGAAAATGTCCTCAAGATATTATTGATATCATCCAGCTCAGATAACTGAGCAGGGACAATTTATTTAGCAGGTGTTTGAGGATATGTGTACATAGACACAAGTGGGGTTATAGATTTAGGGGATTATTGAGGTAATGGCAAGGAAATCTTTGGAAACATGGGCATGGGAGGCCTTGGAGGCAACTTTCCATCATCTATCAAATTATTTTTGGCTCTGACTGCATAGTCATAAGCCTCTGGCAAAGTCTGACATCCAAGTGACTGAATCATAATAGATATGTCTGAATTTAAATCCTTAAGATAAAACACTATAGCCATAATTGGTAATGGTCTAGCTATAGCAGGGATTCTTTCCCAAGTCTTTTGAAATCTGGAATTGAAGTCAGTCATTACTTCTTGTGGTGCCCTTTGGATGGTAATCAATTGTTGTAATAAAGAAGACTTATCACCCTTTTCTTCAAATCTTTCAAAGAAAATATCTCTGATTTGATCCCATGTAGAGATGGCATTTGGGGTCAAGAACTGGTACCATTCTATAGCTTTCCCTTTAAAATAAGTTGCTAATAATATTATGGTCACATTTTGCTATGTGACAACATGTATAGCACAGACATCTAATACATCCTGCAGATGTTCTTTAGGTGTTTTGAAATCTTGCCCATTGAATTTGGGTAGAGCTTTCAAGGCATTCACTGGGATAGGATCCCAAGTGGCTGGTGGTATTGGGAGAATCAAAGGACTACCAGTGTTCCAACTTGCAAAATTTCTTGGGGGTATAGGGGCTCCCATATTTGCTCTTGGTATTGGTATGAACTGGTTGACTCTTCTTCTAGGACTAGTTACCAAAAGTGGCAAAAGAATACCTAGATTTATAGCAGACTAAGATTTGGTTACTGGCCCATAGCTCTGACTCCTTGTAGCTCTCTGGTTCATATGATCTTGAAAGAAACTTCAATATAGGGTCCGACCGAGTGTGCCAAAAACTGTTGATGGTTAAAATTTTGCTTGTTTCTAACACCAACAATGGGAAGTTTCAAGATGTGGGACTTTCGACTTGAGACAACCTCCAAATTTTTAAGAAGTTAGTCTCTTCTTTATATCAAGTGTATACTAGGAAAAGGGATAGGAAATTTAACAAAAACACAAATGCAAGAAATAAAATATAACTATGGTGATGTGTTTGAATGTAATTTGACCTTAATCCTAAGCACAGTGAGATTATATGTAAGATTCAATTACATTTAAGAGCAAACAAGGCATGGTCAATGTAAAAGATGAAAACAATAGAAATAGAGGCTCACAGCTTAGACTACTTTTGTAGTGACATAGAAAATATCAACAAAGGCATAGGATTCAATATTCTTCTTATTTCTCTAGTCACATAAGAGGCATAGAAATATGCATAGTTATATAAACTTTCCAACTCAAGAAAATAGAACAAAGGCAAATGATATTCCTAGTCACAGCTCAAAAAAGTCTAAAACTCTTGACAATAATTCTCTCAAAAAATTCTCTAAGTATCTGATCCTTTTTCCTGGTGATCTTTGCACCCTTATTTATAGCCTTGGATTCACTCCAGATTGTCTGCATGTTCCCAATCTAATGGCCCAACTGAAATCTAACCAAACTGGAAGTGTCTAACAGAAGATATTTCTTAGATTTTGAAACTCTTTGTCTTTCAGCAGTTCATTGGCTGAAATAGATTGCAAGACGCTCCCTTCTATTAAATGGAAGAGGACACTTGGCCAATTCCTTGAAAACATTCTTATTACTTAGGAGACACCAGAGAATGACACTTGGCATGTTCCACAACACTTACCGAAGACACGCGGCACTTTCCACGTAACTTATACTCTTACTATATCTTTGCTCAGGAATGTTCCACCTTTGACATCTGTCACAATCCACTTCTTTGAAACTTTAACAACTTAATAGAAATAATACCCACAACATTTCTTTCTCGAGCAACTTTAAAAAGGGGCATAGGGACAGGTGGCGATATTTGCTTGCCTCAACAAAGGACACGTGGCAATCTCCACTTTACTTAACTAGGGATATGTGGTGATCTCTACTAATTTTAGCTACCTTTTGAGAAACCTACAGAAGGTGACATGTGTTGGTCTCTGCTTTACTCTATTTATATTATAGAAACAATCGGGCCTCATTTCTTATTTACATGGACAATGACACTTGGCAGCTTCCGCTTGCTTCAAAAACAAAACCTGAGACCCACCACAGTCTTTGCTATATTAGTGAAGCAAAATGAAGATAATTTATATCTTGACACGTGGTGTCTTTTGCTCTCTTCAGCTAGGATACGTGGCATCTTTCATCACTTTTAGAAAAGCAAATTGAAACCTTCCATAATTGCCACTTGGTGCTTTTCACCTGATCCTGATACTCAGCTTGTTGAAACCTTATGATAAAAATATTTGAAATGTGGGTGATGATATGAAACATGGATGTCGACACTTGTCGCGTTCTGTTGAGTTGCTATAAGATACATGGCATGTCCTGACCAACTTATAGAAATTATGAAAGGTGCCTTGGCCGATGACACTTGACAGCTTTCGCTTGACTTTGACACTTAGAAAAAAATGAATCAAAATGAAATTAGAGCCCATGCTCTATTTCAAAACTTTTTCGTCTCGGACTAAAGTATGTGAGAACAAAATTTTTTAGTGCACAACTAAAAATCAGAATGAAACATAGAGTATTTTTTACTCTACACATACTCTATTATTATATTCAATGGCTAATATTTAAAAAATAATACGGTTAAGAAATTTTGTTCTAAATATAAGATTCACAATACATTTTTAGGTCCTTATTACCAACAATGGAATGGCTAAGCTTAAGCAACCAATAATAAAATTGTTAATATTATATGTGAAACAATGAAAAAACATAGTTAAGATTGGAATAATAAATTACATTAGATTTCATGGTTATATATAATATATGTAATGACATCCATAGTGGAAACCTCATAGTCCTTAATCTATGGTACATAAGTAGTCATGCCTTTAAAACTTGAGATTCCTTCACTTTGAGTGTCACTGGAAGGTATCATTGATGACATTGGCTACATATAAATAATATTAAATTATTTGAAAATGTTATATTAGTTAGGAATTAATGTAAATTAACACTTGAAAGTTTACCAAAATATCCTCAACAAGGCATACAAAAAAAATATCAAATCAAGATAATTTAATGTGGGTTTTATAGTATTAAAAGATAATCAAAATAATACAATTGGGGATAAAGAAAATAAAGACAAGTTTAAACCTAATTGGATAGGTCCCTTTGTTATCACATAAAATATTGGTTTAGTGGCATAGCACCTAGATACATTAGAGGACATGTCTTTGAATGATCCAGTGAATATCATCCATTTACAAAGATTTGCACTTGATTTCTTATATTTTATTTTTCTATTGACTAATAATTTATTTGACTTCATGAGTGTCAAAATTTCATTTTCTATTTCACTTTGATTATTGCCTTAACACCCTTACACATCTTTATTCTACTTATTTTTCATTGGAATTTCCTTTATTTTCATTTCAATGCATGTCTCAGAGTATATTATTTAGGGCTAATATTATGCAAACTTTTTAAACCTAGTTATTTACGTTTCCATAGTTCCTACTACACATCTATTGGGACATCCTATTATTTATCTTCATCGATCATATGTTAATCATTAAGGGGAATGATATACCCATGTGCACATATATTATTTACTTATAATATCAGCATATATTATTACCATGATTTATTATATTTATCTTATGTATAATGGGGAATATTATTGATTATGCTTATATTAATTATATTTTTCCACTTAGGGGAAACCAATCCAATTCATAATTTACATGGATATTCTATAACACCACTCACCAAACCTGGATTTATTCCAAAAATCATTGTTCCCAAGTTCAGTGCCATATAACAACAACCAAAATACTATTTTAAGATGTATTTTATCCCTTACTACTATCATCTAGAACATAAAAATGACTATACAAACCTTCATATGCAATACTCACATATTGTATTCATTGCATACATTCCTTCACACTCTTCCCATGATAATACATTGTATATGACTAAAATTCAATGTTCTTGTATATAAGTGGAAAAAATGTGAAGTTATTTATCCTTTAAAAACAAGTGATGTGGAGGTCTTCCACAAACTTGTGTAATTGTGGGTGCAAACATACATTTACCTCTACCCAACACCTAGATTTTATCTCTATATCTCTCTTAAATTACAAATAATCTATCCTACTTGGAAACTTATATTCTCTCTATCCTCTCACCACCTTAATATCACTTTCAATTTATGTAAATCCAATCCCCACATCTCATTCAGTTTGACTAGTTCTATCCTAATCACACACTTGGTTCATAAGCCTAAAGGCCTCAATTCTTGTTCTCAGCTCCTAAACTTCACTTATAATTAATTAAAACCCATCTCTTTCCTATTTATATCCCTTTTCAACAATCCAACCAAACCTCAAAAACTCCAAGTTTCATCTTTCACTTACCTCTTTTGTCCTCTTTGGCACCTTCCTTCTACTGGCCTTTTTTTAGCCTTTTCATGTGGTATAATAGATTATAGGTTGATATTGAAAAAATACGTTACTTTTTAGACACCCTATACTCTATACCATATCTTCACGAAGTTCCATGATCTATATCAGCTCAAAAGTAAACTTTATTATACCTCACCTAGGCCTAATTAGGTCTATTACCCCTGTTATTCACATAGTCACCTTAAAACCATACACATAAATTCCATACAAGGACAAAACCTCAAAAATTAATTAAATAACCTTATTCCATAACTATTCACCAAATTTCATGTCTTTTTGACATCTGAAACTCTCACAAAATCAAATTTGAATTTATAAACCCTAACCATAGCATTTACTCAGTCTATGTAGACCTGAGAAGGGTTGTTTTGATGAATTATGCTTAATAACCAATTTAATATTATTGTGATGAATTATTTATCTCTGTAATTTCTCTAAACACCTCATCCAATCATTAAATATCTCTATGAAAACTTTGTTCATCCTTTATCACACGTTCTTGGCCTAACTGTGTATGCAGACATAGACTATTACAAGGTTTAAGAATTTACCATATGAAATATACATCCAAATTAATTTAAAACATATAATAAAATTAATATAATTGAAAAAAATATTTTAAAAATTCATATATGTATCATTTAACTTTCACATTGACTTATCACATCTTGATACAAACTCGATCATCATTCACACAAAATATAGAGGACACAAACTCTGCAAGTTGAATCCTCACAAAAGAATTCTTAGAAAATTAAATAAATGATTTAAAAACCTTAAAAAAACATGTATAAAACTTAATAACTTCATGTTAAGCTTCAAAGTAATATCATTATTGTACCTTTTTCCATTACTTTATTATACGTAGTCATTTTCATTAGCACATGGATATGAAGTAGGGTCTACAACATTAGTTTTCAAAAACAAGAAAACTTATAATCATTTTATTGTGGTTCATATCCATTCCACTTATAATCCATCCCCCATAACTTACTACAACATAACATTTACATGTTTTTTATTTCTTATCACGAATCCAACGGTTCTTGAACTCCTTCAAGAATGTTGGGAGACTCCAAAACTATCTTCACTCCTCACACACCCATATTAATAACTTAATATATGACTCAAGTATGTATTGAAATCATAATAACCCCTTATAAAGAGTAAAAAAAATATTAAAACAATGACTCTTCTTCAAACATGATTAAGGACCTAAGACATTGACAAGAATTCCAAAAATTTAAATTATGGAAATTGGCAAGAAAATGCCAATGCCAAGTTTTAGCCACCCTAATCACATTTTTACACTTGGAAAAGATTCTCAAGTGTAAATTATGATTCCTAAATCCATAAAACATCCCAAACAAGATAAATGACCTCTAAGTCACTTGATCACTTCTAAATTTAACAAATAAACATGACAACTCATCTTTAAAAGGATTCTCTGGCATCATACTGTTGAGGAACAAAAATAAAATTTCCATGAAAGTTATAATTGGTCTTGCATTAATGTTCTTCACATAATATCTCTTTAAAATTCATTTTATCCTATATCCCAAGGCATATTTGAATCATGTAGATTTTTTTGACTTTGGGTTAAAGTTATTATGGCTCCTCCCTTGATGATGTCTTTCTTGTCATGGATCTCCAAACTGACCATTATTAAATTATACTTTTTTTCCTTTCTCCAAAGACCTACACATGAAGAAACAATGTCACATAAAAAAATCATTGCTTTTCCTCTTTAATTTCACATTCTTTTTCTTCAAATTATTATTACTCTTTGACTACATCTTCTACCCATTACATTGGTTTTTATTGTTCCATCTTCTCATCTATAGTAACATCAACCTCTTCCATTACATTTTTTCTCTCTATATATTATTCACTCACTATATGATCAGTCACAATTTATCTCAACACCATATCCTTCTTATCTAATCTTTCTAAACACCCTATGCTCTCATCATTCTTGTCTAGTTATACTAACTTATTGTTTGTTGCAATCAATAACTCTAAACTCTTTTCAACTATGTCACTATATTCTCTCACTTATTTATAAACTTTTACTTCACTTCTTCCTCTTGACACTTTTTTTCAATTTATCCTTATTTTCATTCCATGTTGAAACTAGTTCTTTCCATTAGCATATCCATTAAATTCAATGTATCCTCATACAAATCATCTTTATCAATGTTCATATCAGCATATTCATCAAAAATAATATTAAAACTATTACCTTGCAACTCTTTGATCTCTTCAAATATTCCTTAACTCCAATGTAATTATTTCCTGATTTTAATGAGGTGTTATTTTGTTGCATACTTACTCCTTATTCTTCATCAAGTTATTCACCTTCTTTAGGATAGCGTAGCATTGTATCACCATATTCAAATTTCTAGTCAGATTATTCTTCAACATTAGCATGTTGTCCATGCTTCTCTCTTATCATCCATTCATTGTCTTATTTGACATATTATACTCCTACGCCCTTAGTATGGGATGCATACTCATTCAACTCTTTACCTATATTCACACATACTAAGAAATCATCTAGGTAAAAACCTTTGGGGCTTACTTTTCTCTTTACTTCCTCTTTTAGGTTGCCTTTCTAACAAATCCACTATTTGTCTTCTTATCTTATCTACCATCTAATTGAGAGGCCATCTCACTTTCTTATTGATGTGTACAAATAATCTTGGTCTTATATCTTCCAAGACTTCCTCTAACCTTGTAAAAACCATCTTCATCTCAACGATCTCCTTCTCTCTTTCTAATTCTCTTTCCTTCACTTTTTTTAATTTTTCCATCTTATGGAAATCCTCATTATTTAATTCATTCATATTTTTATTTATCTCCTCACTCTCTCTCTACATCTCACTTGGACATATATTATTATCAAGCTTAATTGCCTCCTTGACCTCACTTGGGTCTTCTTACTTTACTCTCACTCACTTAGAGTCTTTCTTTCATTTCCTCACTAAGAACTCCTCTTTCAATATTTACCTCTTCTTGAGCTCCCTTATTTGAGCTTTCACTATCTCTCTCTTTATTTATCAAGTCTCTATGGTTTAAGGGATTCAACCACACAATTACTCACTTTTTTACCTCTATATCCTTTCCTACAACTTTCATTAGTAACATTTTAAACAACCTTCAACACTCTTTCATGAACTTATCAAATACATAAAATTAAAACAAAATAAAAAATGTACCTTTCTTTGCTTTCAAATCTTTTTATTTTCTTGCCAAATAAATTCCCTCTCTGAGACCAAATGATGCAGAGGTCTTCCACAAACTTGTCTAATTATGGATGAAAACATAAATTTACCTCTACCCAACACCTAGCTTTATCTTTGGATCTCTCTTAAATTAAAAATCATCTATCCTTCTTGGAAATTTATAATCTCTCTCCTCTCACCATCTTAGTATTACTTTCAATTTCTACAAATCCACTTTCCACATCCCATTCATTCTGACTACTTTTATCATGTTCACACACCTGGTTCATAAGCCTAAAGGCCTTAATTATTGTTCTCAGCTCCTAAAATTCAATTATAATTATTTCACAACCATCTACCTACCTATTTATATCCCTTTTCAACACTCCAACCAAATTCAAAACCTCCAAGTCTCATCTGTTACATACCTCTTCTATCCTCTTTGACACCTTCCTTCTACTAGCCTTTTCTTGTGATATGGACAAGTACAAGGTATTATTACAAAAATAAGTTACTTTTTAGACACCCTCTATTCACTACCATTTCTACATTAAGTTTCATTATCTATATCAACTCATAAGTACACTTTTCTATTCCTCAACTAGGCCTAATTAGGTCTCTTACCCCTATTCTTCACATAGTCACCTTAAAACCATACACATCAGTTCTATATAAGGAAAAAACCTCAAAAATTCATTAAATCACCTTATTCCCTAACTTTTCACTAAATTTCATGTTTTTTTTTGGATTATTTATCCAAAGTTTTTGTTATGTTTTGTTTATTATTGGTTGATAGGTTGGCTATACTCGTGAGTTGGTTTTATTTAACCAACTTATTCTCTTGTAATATTTTAAAGCTTACTCTTGTATAAAAATAAAAGATGCAGATTTAAATTTAATATTTTTTGGAGTCTATTCCTCCATTTCCAATCAAACAGTGATATCAAAGCATAGGGAAGAAGAAAATTGAAGACAAATACATGCAGTTGTATGGCTATAAGATATATTAGACAAAATTGATATGATATTTGAAACATTTTTGACATTCAATATTATTATATCATCATTGACTTCACTATGTAATTTTATGCATTCAAATATATAATCATATAACTGTAGAAAATAAGGAGTAGACTACACATTGGGGCATTCAATATCCTCAAACTTGTTTCAAAAGGTCATTCAATAGATCAATGTACTAGTAAATTAGACTATTTAAAATTATTTTTATGATTCAAACTAATCAAATTCAATGTTCCTACATTGAAATAGTAGGTGGCACCATATGTGGTGAATTGTATTGGCAAGAGTTTCTTCTACGAGTTTTAGGTCTCATTATAGAGATATTGGTAGATAGTTGTTGCGACTATTTTTGTGATATAAATTCGCTAAATTATCTCATCTACAAAAATTAAATTGTGGCATCCAGATCACAAACTAGTGATGACTTCAGAAGGATTGAATAAATTATATCTGTTCAACATGCCTGATTATTGGCACAATGAGGATTGCACATGTGATTGCACCAGGGTTTTTTGTTGATATTGGTGGAATCCTTCATTACCAAATAGAGGGAAATGTTATTCTATATCAAAAATTATAATTTTCAAACCATAATATCTACCTAAGTGTGACAAACTATAATATCTACCTGAGTGGGCTTCACAAGAATGCAGTGAAGGTGAAAATTAATTAAAATAAAATTACTATATATATCATTTTCTCTTTTTTATAAATTTAAAATAAAGGATATATATATAAGAAAGATAGGTTTATTTATCATATTGTTTCATTATATCCTCAACTTTCGTATCGAGGGATTGGTAAAAAGGTTTTGTTAATCACCTATGAAACAGGTGGTCAAGGGGTCAAAACCATTTGGTTTCATATTTTTTGGTCAATTTTTTTGGTATTTTGATCTTATTTTTTATGTAAAGGAGTGATAAGGATACAATAATATTTCAATGAACATGATGATATAAGTGTGTAATAGGAGCTATAAGGAGTAATATTTTTGACAAGTTCTAGGATTATCTGTAAATTGGAAGCTATTTTTGAAGGTAAAGGCAAAACCTCAAATAGTATTCCCTTTTCTTGTTTTGATT